>OY740720.1:142828986-143093986 GCA_963513945.1 Hydrotaea diabolus | reverse complement strand
AACAAAATCCATAAATTTCCGACCAAGCATTACTGCATCCACACAGATTTACTGAGAAATCCGGACTCCGGCCGCAAAATCATCTTCAAATCATGAAACCTTTTGCTTACGAGGTCTGACCGTAGACTTAAATCTGGTATCACGGGTAGTCAGTAGCCACCAGAACTTGTTCTGGTCTGACTGGTAGGCGCGGCCTCTCAGGGAGTATCGTGGTGGCTGTGGTTTAGACCCACATCGCGAGGAGAGTTTCGGTTCAGCATTGCAACGGGGTGCTGTGACCCATAGATCAGCAAAGGTGTAAGATAGTCCTCGACCCCTCAACAAAATGTAAGTTATGGTCCATTTCAAATTGGTACCTGCGAGATCAACTCAACGGGGCGCTGGCCGTCTTATAGTAACTTGCCCCAGGGCAATGGTACACCGTGGTTCAGGCCATGATGGTGATAATCACGTAATCAGTAGTCTTTTCTTTTATCGTTGTCCAGATTTTGACCACCATGTTATGTTCTGTAAGAGTATCTTTGTCCGCTGCAATATGTCCTGGTTTCTAACATGACTTTGCAGTCTCGTTTAAAATTGTTCGCCTCCAGTTTGTGTTTTCTCGAACCGGCGAATTCTACTCGAGCCTTTAATGGCAGATTTTATTGTACAGCTTTCGAAGAGTATATCCGACCCAGTTATATTTCCATCTCTTAATGTTATCTTGATTAGCGATTTCAAGAAATTGTTTTTTGTTTGGGTCAACCACATTTTTAAGAATGTTGTTTAAGTTTCTTTTGGAAAACTTCTGAATTCAGCAGCTTAATGCTGCTAGTTATACCACATCTTTAATGGATGTATAATTTTATTGTACAGCTTTCGAAGAGTACGACCGACCCAGTTATATTTCCGTGTCTTATCTTGATCAGGGATTTCAAGAAGTTTAGATTATGTTTTGTAAGCTTCAGTTGAAAAATAGAAGAATTCACCAGCTTAATGCTACAAATTACTCCACGACCTATAGGAGTCTCATAATATCAGTAAGACTTTTTGACAATTAACATCTTAATTGAAATTAGCAACGGGTTTGATGAAGGTCTGGAGTCTAGTTTAAACCTGGTATATCTTGAAGTTTTTGTGGGCCTATGAGGTTCATACTTCAAATTGGTACCTGCGGGATCGACCCAACAGGGAGCTGGCCGTAGCGCAGCAACGTGCCCAGAGCGATGGCGCTCCGTGGTTTAGGCCATAATGGTGATAATCACGTAAAATTCGACATTAATCTGTAGTCTTTGCGGTTATCGTTTTGACCACCATTTGGAAATCTGTAAGTGCATCTTGGTCCGAAAGGTTTGTTCTCGTTGGATCCCGCACAATTTGACAATCGCTCAAAAAAGGCTCGTGTCAATTGGTGCAAAGAAATTTTGAAAAAATACGATCGTGGTGCTTCAAAAGAGGTTTATAAGATCGTCACAGGTGACGAATCATGGATCTATGCGTATGATCCCAAAACAAAACAGCAATCGACCGTGTGGGTCTTCGAAGACAAGCCAAATCCGTCGATAGTTGTTCGTGGAAGAAGCACTTCGAAGCAAATGGTCGCCTGTTTCTTCTTAAAGTTTCTTCATGTGGCGACTGTTGCGCTTGAGCAACGTAGCACGGTCAATTCAGAGTGGTACATCACAATTTGTTTGCTTGAAGTTTTCGGAGAAATTCGTAAAACGAACCAGAGAAGACGAATCATTGTGCACTATGACAATGCAAACTCTCACACATCGGCTCAAACCAGCGCCTTTTTGACCGGCCAAAACGTCGAATTAATGGGTCATCTGTCGTACAGCCCTGACTTGGCACCCAATAACTTCTTTTTACTCCCGCACATCAAGATGTGGTCAACGATTTTCGTCGCCAGAAGATTGTGTTGAAGCGTTCAAAAACCTTGTTTTGGAAGTGTCTCAATCGAAGTGGAAAAATCACTTCGACAATTGGTTTGAGCGCATGCAAAAGTATATAAATCATGCTGGAGAATACTTTGAAAAAACAATAAAACCAATTTTTATATTTATCATCGCATTTTCATTATTACGCCAGAAATATATACATAGCAGCCCTCGTATAGTAACCTACCAAAAATCTAAGTCTATTTGATAATTGGACTTTCAAAAGAATTACCTTAAAGCACTGGATCTAGGATAAAGTTTAAAATTATCAAGAATTTCAGATGCTACCGCCATGTGCAGAATGAAGTCGATGGGTTCAGATTTGAAATAATCAAGAATATAAGATGCTACCGCCATGTGCAGAATAAAGTCTATGGGATTCTTGACCTGTATGAATCTTACCATTGCAGTAGGACTATGCTCGAGTCTATGGGATGTCCTACCTACAAATCTTACTACAGCAGCAATCTCATAATCAGTTGGTTGCTCACGTTTAATTGAAGTTAGTAATGGGTTTCGTGTAAGGTTTGGGGAGTGTCCACAAACGACATTACGGTTTTTATGTCCGAACCCGACAGTCGGTTTTTTCAAATGACGGTTTTTAAAAAAAAAACCCAACAGACGGTTTTTTGGAAACTCTAGTCTGAAGTCTAGTGTAAATTCTGACATGTCTTGGAGTTTATGTTAATCTTTGAGGTTATCTTTGACCAGATGCTTCCTCCATATGTGACAGCTCATAGAGAAAGGGACCTAAGGGTAAAAAAAATCAATTTTCACTTTTTTTTTTTGATGTGGACAACATCTGAGCATCGAATGAGACCGATCCCATGCCCCAAAAGTGTTCCCTCCCAGAGATATGCGCGTTTTATGAAAGTAATGGTACACCAAAGATACACGTATTTAAATCTTTAAAATGGCTTTCCTGAACAAAACTGGGTTTTACCCTTAGGTCCCTTTCTATTTCGCGCGTCACATATTTAGAAGGTAGTCTTCAGGATAACCGATCTGTAGCAATCTTATTAAATCAGCAGGACTATTTGGTCATCGCCACCATAAATTGCTCCTAAGAATGGGGTTTCGGTTAGTCCGGGAGTTAAGTTTAAAATATAAAATTTGCCTCAGTATTCCACAAACGAAGCTAACCTTGGCAGGTTACACTTATGCCTTCATGGCAAAATGACAAAATTTCCTAAAGTTAGGGCCCAACTCTGAAATTATTATACCATACCATTATCAACATGTTTCAATTACCGAAAAGGGTTTCATTTTATTGTCCGTCTAGCTGGCTAATGCTTTAAGGGAGGACGAACCTTAAGGGAAACATCATGATATATACGGTTGTTGCCCACCATCCACACTCCATTTTGGGAACCCAATGACACATCATATTCGGAGTATTTGCCATATGAAGCGCTGCAGTGAATTAACTTCATTTATACTTCGTACATACAATGCGAGACTTCGGCTGAAGCATGATATATGAAGGTGGATGGTTGGGCTACATAAATTTTAAATTTGAGGGTTGCTAAAAGTCAATGCCTCCTGTCTCCTTAGACGCTACGTAGAGTTGGCGGGAACATCATTGCAAACTCGGGGGGCTAGAGGAGTAGTAGAAGGCACCACTAAACCCTGCATGTGTACAGTAGCTGGGACAACAAACAACTAACTGTTGTTCGGAGCTTGAAGCATTTAGCTCTAATTCAAAACGTTTCGTATTCAAACCTTAGACGGTGAAGCCATTCATTGTTGGCCTATACAACTGCGGCAGCAGCTCGATACAAAACGTTTCTTTCCGTTTCCAACCCAAACAAAAACAAGAAAAGTTCGCATGCACTGCACGTTGGTCGGCTTGCGACATCTTGTCGCGGCGGCGAGTGCAAACGTAACACGTACGAACAAACCTAAACAACGTATTGTAGCAGGAGCCCAGCATCGAAGGACCAGCACAACTACGACGAGTACAACATCATCAACGTCCGTCGTGTCGAGTCTAGTTGCGATTTCGATGCGAGTGCCGCTCTGCTCTTAGTCAAAGTGGGTTAAACGGGAGAGGAAGTACGACACAGGTACGTCTGTCTGTGTCCGTACGTAGCGTACCCAAATACAAGAAAATCCAAAACAAGTTTACCTACACGTACTAGAGAGCTCTTTGGATGAGCGCAAGGAAATAAGAAAAGACAGACGAAACGGACGGAGAACCCTCTTCTCTGGATTCTGCAGTGCGCACGTTCTTTAATGGCTCTCTGTTTTTTTCTTTTAGAGTTTTGTAGTTGTTTTGCTCTGGCTGCTGCCGAGTTTTGTTTAGAAATTAGAAAAACACGGAGGAAGAGCCAGGGAAGTAGGGCCAAAGAACAATTGGTTGAGTTGAGAGAGAATGAAGACAGAAGCCGCCGTCGTAGTCGTCAGCCGCTGTCGCCAGACAAAGATTAGAAATAGTCACAGGGTACAGGGTATGTTGTTGTTTTGAATTTGATTTTGTTTTATTTCGACTGGGAGGCGAGCTTTGTTAGATGGTCGACCGACGGACGACAACGACGATTGCAAGTGTCGTACATCAGGTCGAGCGTCGACATGGTTTGGCTATTACCACGGGTTTGTGGCTTGTCGATAGTCACATACGACATACAGCGTTGCGTTATACGAGTATACGATACAACACCACAACAGAGTACAGATGTACCGAGGACAGACGTACCCAGAGCAGAAAGACAGGCAGACAGACCGAACGAACCGAGGCAAAGTATATGTTGCTGTGGTCGGTTGCTCTTGCTGATTTTTGCTATTATTCGCAAGGTACTTGTGAAGGAAAGGCAGCCGACCAGCAGACATCAACTGGGCAACTGGGAGCCAAGCACTCTGAATGGATTTTGTTCATGTTTTATTTTAATGCTGGCAAAGAATTGTGGAACTTCTCGTTCCTGGTACACACGCGTCCGTCCGTCTATACACGTACTCGGTACGGTTGTTTGTACTTAGCTCGTGACGTACTGGGTACGGGTATGTTTTGCTATTCCAGATCTGTATACAATTTGTATAACACGATATGGCTCAAGATTAGATTTTTAATTAAAAATGTTGTTTGCTGGTAGGAAGTTCGTTTACAGCATTAATTGAAACAATTAACTGCAAGCAGGACTTGAATGGCTTCCTCCCACCATGGCTAAGTAGATCATCCACCTTAGTGCTTGGGAAAATGACGAAGGAGGCAACGTTATCGTTCATGGGTCTGGCCGACTAACTGTGCGATCAGAGATCGATAACATCAGTATATTCGTGATGATGAACCAACAGGATGGTGCTAAAAAAATTGTTTGAAGACTCGCTCCTCTCACAAAAGTATTCGATTCTCGGTATAGATCCGATGTACTGTGCTGTCAGAGCTCGACAACGTCGATATATTCGCGCTGCGGTTCCAGCAGGATGTTAATTCTTGCCATACGAGCGGCGCAACGCTCGGACTTGAGAAGAACTTTTTGAAGAGTCGATCCTCTCACGGCGAGAGTTCCTTTATTATCTGCCGCGATTTTCCGACTTTTCTTTTAGGAGCAACGTCAAGCTGACTAACTGTGCTGTCAGACCTCGACAACATCGTTATGTTCCAACTGCGGTTTCAACAGGATGATGCTTTTGTCATGCAAGCGGCGCAACGCTCGGAGTTGAGAAAAGTACATCTTGGAGACTCGATTCTCTCACGGCGAGAGTTCTCTTATTAGCTGCCGCGATCATCCGACTATTCTTTTAGGAGCAACGTCAAGTCCTTTAGTTATTTATTCCCGTCGTTTCATTAAGGAACATAGCGACGTTACAAAAGTATTCGGTTCTCGGTATAGAGTCGACTTATTGTGCTGTCAGAGCTCGACACAGTCGATATATTCGTGTTGTGGTTCCAACAGGATTGAGGATGGTGCTACTTGACATACGAGCGGCGCAACGCTCGGAGTTAAGAGAAACATTTTGCAGACTCTATCCTCTCACGGCGAGAGTTCTCTTATTAGCTGCCGCGATCATCCGACTATTCTTTTGGGAGCAACGTCAAGTCTTTTAGTTGTTTATTCCCGTCGTTTCCTTAAGGAACATAGGGACGTTACAAAAGTATTCGGTTCTCGGTATAGAGTCGACTTATTGTGCTGTCAGCGCTCGAAACAGTCGATATAACGTGTTGTGGTTCCAACAGGATTGAGGATGGTGCTACGTGACATACGAGCGGCGCAACGCTCGGAGTTAAGAGAAACATTTTGCAGACTCTATCCTCTCACGGCGAGAGTAATTTTATAAGCTGCCGCGATCATCCGACTATTCTTTTAGGAGCATCGTCAAGTCCTTTAGTTATTTATTCCTGTCGTTTTATGGAGAAACATTGGGACGTTATAAAAGTATTCGGTTCTCGGTATAGAGCCGACTTATTGCACTGTCAGCGCTCGACACAGCCGAGTTATTCGTGTTGTGGTTCCAACAGGATTGAGGATGGTGCTACTTGACATACGAGCGGCGCAACGCTCGGAATTAAGAAAAACATTTTGCGAACTCTATCCTCTCACGACGAGATTTATTTTATAAGCTGCCGCGATTATCCGAGTATTCTCTTAGGAGCAACGTCATGTTCTTTTAGTATTTATTGAAGAACATAAGGACGTTACAAAAGTTTTCGGTTCTCGGTATAGAGCCGACTTACTGTGCTGCCAGAGCTCGACAACTTCGATATATTTGGGGTACGGTTCAAAAAGTATGGTAGATGAGATGTTACTTGTCATAGGAGCATTCCGATTTTTATGGTAGGTAAAAACTAATATGTCGGTATACCTGGTTTTTTAGTTTTAGGGTTTTTCGATATTCATTTGTATACCCTGCACAAATCTGTGGAACAGAGTATTATAAAGGGTGGTTCAATTTTAAGGACCGATGTTAAATGTAAACCACGCCTAAACGTCAAGTTTTTTTCTGCATTTCATTTGATATTCATTTCAGACTAACTCCATGGAACCATGGAAAGATACACAAGCGAGCAACGCGTTAAAGTTAGGCTTGGATACTCAATTTTCGAAGAATATCGTCTTCAGTGATGAGGCACATTTTCACCTCAGTGGATTCGTCAATAAGCAGAATTGCCGCATTTGGGCGAATGATAATCCAAAAGTGATTGTCGATAAAACAATGCACCCACAAAGAGTGACTGTTTGGTGCTGTTTATGGGCTGGCGGCATCATCGGGACGTATTTTTTCCAAAATGAGGCCGGTCAGGCAGTTATTGTTAATGGTGTTCGCTATCGTAACTTTTTATGGCCCGAACTGGAAGATATGGATGTGGACGATATGTGGTTTCAACAGGACGGACACATCTAACGAAACAATGACTCTTTTGCGCGACAAATCACAGTGATCTACCGATTACTTTGAAAGGTAAAATATTATTCATTTTTTACTTTTAGGTTTATTTGGAAATATTAAAAACTTACTTCCAAAGTAGAGAAATTTACTCAGAACATTTTCGAGAATAGATCGGCTTTCAGTTTAGATTGTACGTCAATTTGTGAAGCGAGTTCATGAAAATGGACAAAGCCGAGTTCGTTCTCGTCCAGTGCGTTCATTCGAAAACATTGCTCTCTGGCTGAGAATGTCTAAGAGCATCCATCCCCATCAACTCGTCATCGTTCTCAGGAAGTGAAAATTTCTCGTACTTATTCGAGAAGAATTTTGCATAACGAAGAATTGTTCCAAGAACTGAAGCCTCGTCTTTCCGATGCATTTTCGTTTGGTCCAAGGGGCTAAAGATTGTTTATCAAAGATGAAGAATTTTACCGAAAAATCGTGTTCAGATAAAGCTCATTTTCATCTCGGTGGTTATGTCAATAAGCAAAATTGCCGCAGATAACCTAATCGTGACTATTAAGAAGCCAATGCGTCCACAACGAGTATCTGTTTGGTGTGGATTTTGGGCTGGCGGCATCATTGGGCCATTTTTTTTTTTGAAAATGAGCAAGTAGCCGCTGATACCGTCAACGGTGAGCGTTACCGCGCATTGCCCAGCGAATTTTTGTTTCCAAAAATGCATGAGAATGACATGGACGATATTTGGTTTCAACAGCACGGGACGATATTTTACGTACTGTTTTTGAAAATCGAATAATCAGCCGGCGGCTGTCAATTGGCCGCCTCGGAGCTGTGGTTTGAGCCCTTTGGATTATTTTCTGTGGGGCTTCATTAAGGATGAATGTTACGCAAAGCATCCAGAGACAATTGAAGCGTTGACACATGAAATCGAAGTAGCCATTAAAGAGATTCGACCTGAAACAATCGAAAATGTTTTGAAAAATTGGTTTGATCAAATGGGGTACTGTCGAGTCAGTTTTCGTAGTCATATCTATAATATTGTGTTCCATTTTAAAATGACAAAGTTCAACCTTTTCAATAAAACCAGAAACTTGAAAAAATTATCAGTACATGTTTTTAAAGTCGATTCAAATTTTAAATGGCCCACCCGCTAGTTTATTCGATTTTTTGCTTTAGTTCTAGAAGCCTAGAAGAAGTAATAATCACCTATAGGATCACCGATCGACCCCCAGTTGCATATGTAAAGCATGTTTTCAAACTACAGGTCGCAATTTTTGTCCGATATTCATAAAAATTTGGCATTTGACTTTAAAAAAATTTGTTAGAGTGTAGATATACGAGTATATGTCAATAATTCCGTGACTTTTCCTACTTCCCTGGTAGTTATATGATATGCAACACTGTCAAATTTTGAAAGTTCCGTCACTTAGTTGGTGTTTAACAGCTGTTCAAAACATACAAATTCATTGATTTTTTTAAAAATCGAAAAGTAAATTTACAATTTTTTATTTGAAATTTGCCCGATCTTTTTTTCCTCTTTGTAAAACAACTTAATTTTATTTTTATAAATTGTGTCATTACATTACACACTATTTTTTTTCTAAAACTACTTATTGTATTATATTGTATTCTTACATAAAATCATGTCAAACAGTTAACACTCAATTTTTTATATAAAAAATTATTTTTTCTTCTGCATAGGCTTAACAAGAGAATAAACAATACTTTGGTTATGACGAACATGCTTTTATTGCAGAGAACATATTTTTGTTGACGTGGCCATATAGCAACCATTTCTTTAATGTTGTATTTACTATTAATCTCTGTGTCTAATCATCCACTTCTTCCTCTCCCCTAACACCATTTTAGTGGGAAATCATAAATTGATTATAGTCATAGTTGTGGACCCGACGTCTTCTTTTAAAGTTCATCCCGATTAACTTCTAGACCGCAGCTAGTAGCCCCCGGGATTAACTCTTTCAATATGACATCTCTAAGGACAGAGACCAACGTATACGTGACCATCATTACAACGTCATCCTTGGACGCCGCTTTGTACCTGCACTACCTCCTATCGTATTTGTCCAACAACTAGAGTAGCTCTTAACCGGACATAGAGATAAATAAACCCTCTAATCTCACTACACATGTCGGGTCAACATCTGTTAAGTCGCACAAATTATAACAAAACATTGCTGCACATTTTCCATTTCCGAAGACGCTAAAGCGACAAAGCAACGCGATACAAATCAAAAGGACGCCAATAAATCAAAGTGCAACCACCAACCAAGCGCCTTTAACATGCTAATCCTCGGACAATCTCCACTTTTAGCACCCAATAATTGTCAGCGCACAAATGGCAGACGAATCACATGGCAGTGATAGCTACACATTCCCCCACTGCCCCCTCGTAGTATGTTGTCGTTGTCGTCGTCATTAACACCCCAAGTTTTAGCACCAACAAAACACCCACCACCCCTTGCCGAACCACAACCAAATCAATATGGCACAGTTGCAACACAATTACAACGTAATAAAATATAAACAAAGTCACCACCACAAGGTGGTGGCGGCAGCGGGCAGCAAACAGCAGAAGAGACTGAGAGTGTTGTCGTTGCTGGCTGGCCCCATTCGAGCACCCACAAAACGACAACGACGTCAGTTGTTTTGTATTATCGGTATGAGTGTGTGTGAGGTTGGGGTTGAGAAGCACACCAATTCCACCACAGAGAGTTCATAAACAAAACCATTTTAGTTCTGAGTGAGAGTCATGTCGTTATAACGGGAGAGTGAGAGCAAGTCGTCAATGATATGGCATTGTTTAAAAATAAATCAAAACAAAAATCATCCCCACATTCAAACAAAACAACTAAACGGGGTTACCATTCTACCATCTCTCACATTCACTCTCTCTCTCTCGCTCTCGGCCGGTCATCACTACACAATATTTTATGGAGTGCATCGTTGTTGCTATTTTCAACGAGTGTGAAACACACTTGGCACTCGCTGGTGGTGACAAAAATGAAGCCTTGTTGAAATCGCTGAACGCCTGGTGAAATGCTTGCTCGTGTTCAGACGCGAATTTTACGTGATGGTCGCACGTAAACGACTCGTTGTTAAACGGTGTTGCTCGCAACTACTGGTGGGACTGATGCTTCTTACACGGGGTTAACAACAAAGCGCTGACGATAGACGCTCGTCGTTAAACGCGCACCCAGACGCAACGCACCACACCGTGCAAGTAGTAGTGATTGCTAGCTGGCCAGCTGACTGCATGACTGTGGCTACTTAATGGCAAATATGTATTTCTGGTGGATTATGCGCTTTACGTGTTAAATTGTATAAATTTAAAGAACTGTGTTCGTACGTCCGTCCGTCACACACAACCCCATCACTACAGCGTCTTCTACACCTGACACCCGGCACACCAGCTGCTTGCCCATACCAGCACAGACAACAACACATCATATCATCACTTGCGTCGTCGTCATCGAAATGCGAGTGAATGAGTTTTTGGCGTCTCCCCATTGTTTGTTGTTGTTGCATAAAGCACCATGGTTTGGTTTGAATTCCTTCTTCCTCCGCCCACGTACCTCTTTTTTGCATCACACAAACTGTATACAGTGAGCGTCAAAAAAAAGTTTAAACCTGATATACAGTACTGTTCAAATTATTTGGTGAGTTAAAAGGGTGGTTAAATTTTAAGGGCCAATGTTGAATGTGAACCAAACCTAAACGTCAAGTTTTTTTCTGCATTTCATCTGATATTTCTCAATTTCAGACTAACTCAATTTGAATCATGGAAAGATACACAAGCGAGCAACGCGTTAAATTTATTCAGGCTTATTATGAAATTTCATATCCTACCCGTGAGTTTTTCGGTCAATTTTAGTTCCGAATGTACGTACAAACAAAGTGTGAAATAAAAAAAGCGATTTTTTTTAAAACGCTCCGGCCACTAGGGATTAGTCTCATGTTCGCCTACAGATGCATAAAACTGTTTGAGAAGACTGGAGTTGTAAAAGACCGCCACCGGTCGGGCCGCCCACGCTCTGTTTGAACACCGCATGTCATCAAAGCCGTTAAATCAAGAATTCACAGAAATCCGCTCCGATAACAGAAAATCATAACCCGTGAGATGAATATCACGCAAAAGTCAATGAGTCGAATCATTAAATATGACTTGGAACTTGGGGCCAATGACCTGCTTTTCTGCGAACAAGGAGTCAAGGAGGCCAAAGTTTTCCAAGAAACCGTTTTGGAAGCTGTTGTGAAGCCTCTAAACAATTCCCTGTTCCAAAACCAGCCACTGACTTTCGAGCAGGATTCTGCGCTGACCCATAAGTCTAAAACGTCCCAGGCCTGGCTTCGGAACAATTTGCCGGCGTTCATTTCGTCTGAAGAATGGCCCGCAGGCAGTCCAGATTTGAACCCATTGGATTACAAATTGTGGACGGTTTTAGAGGATAAGGTTTGTCACAAAAGATACCCCAACATTGCATCTCTTAACACTGCTTTGGTTCGAGCTGTGGCCAATTTTCCAATGGACGAGGTTCGTGCAGCTATTGACGATCGGCCAGTGCGACTTAAGGCGTGTGTAAAGGCAAAAGGCGGACATTTTGAATAAGTAGATTTTTTTTGGATACAATATATACAATAAATATATTTAAAAAAATGGTCCAAAACATTCAGTACTTTTTATTTTAAAGCATAAAACGTGTGTAATAGTATTTATGTCCCTACTAAGTATTCCGTGTCAATAAACTTCATGCCGCAAATCTCTACAGATTCTGCAAATATATTAAAAATTTTAAGGAATTTGATAAATAGGAAAACACCAGGCATAAGAAAGAAATTAATGTTTAAAATCTGGAAATCTACCTGGAATAGGCATTTATTTTCAAACTCTTATTTTTAATGTCTGCCTAAAGTTTGGATAGTTTTCACAGGATTTCAAGGAGTTGTTATTCCAATCAAAAAACTTAATACCCACTCACTGCCCATCATCATACTGACCCATGAGTTTGCTTTCTTCAGCTAGGGAAAGTTTTAAAGAAAAATCTCACGGAGTATATAGAAGTCAAAGAGAACACCACAGCAATTCGGGTTCTGTAAAGGACACAATACAGTTCATGTCCTATTAAAGATAACAAATATAGTTAGCTCAAATTTTAATCAACAGAGATCCACCGGCATGGTTCTGTTATACGTAAAAGCTGCATCTGGCTCTGTTTGGCACGACGACCTCATTTATAAAATGACCAGCCTTAATATTTCTCATGTACTCACTAAAATAATTTATAAAGTTTTTAACTTGCCAGAACTTTTGAAGTGTACATTAACTCTGTTTCACAGCTAAACCAATTGCAGCTGATTTTCTACCCCAGTATTGTCTGTACACACTAGATTCCCCAGAACTTGAAAACTGTGTAACGTTAGTTTTTGCAGATCACACTGCAGCTCCCAGTTTCGAAATTTTGGCTTCGAATACTTCAAACCTACAAAGAGGATTAACCGAGCTTTTCGCATATTTCCGCAAGTGAAAAATCTTGGTAAACAGTGATAAATAGAAATACGAGGGCTGCAATATATATTTCTGGCCTAATAATGAAAATTCGATTATTTATCGCCAAAAATGGTTTTAATGTTTTTCAAAGTTTTATCCTCCAGCTTGATTTATACACTTTTGCATGCGCTTGAACCAATTTTCGAAGAACTTTTTCCAAAACATGGTTCTTGAACGCTTCAACATCAACTTCTGGCGACGAAAATCGTTGACCACACATTTTTTGCTTGATGTGCGGGAATAAAAATAAGTCATTGGGTGCCACGGCGGATGACACATCAATTCGACGTTTTGGCCGGTCAAAAAGGCGCTGGTTTGAGAGAGCTCGCATTGACCGTCATACGTTGCTCAAGCGCCACATGACCAGTTTTGCCGAAGAAACAGGCGATTTTTGCTTCGGAGTGCTATTTCCACGAACAACTTTCGTTGGATTTGACTCGTCTTCGAAGACCCACACGGTCGATTGCTGTTTTGTTTCGGGCTCATACGCAAACATTCATGATTCGTCACCTGTGACGATCTTATAAACGTCTTTTGAAGCACAGCGATCGTATTTTTTTCAAAATTTCTTTGCACCAATCGACACGAGCCTTTTTTTGAGCGATTGTCAAATTGTGCGGGATCCAACAAGAATAAAACTTTTACAGCCAGGTGTTCATGCAATATTGAATGTATGCTGGTGGAAGAAATGTTCAAGGATGCCTCTATCTCACGGTATGTCTCATGACGATCTTGTATAATCAGTTCACGCACGGCATCAATGTTCTCTGGCGTAGCGGCCGTTTTTGGACCACCTTCACGACCTTCGTCCTTGAGCGAGCGTCGGACACGATTAAATTCATTAAACCAGTTTTTCACAGTGCTATAGAATGGTGCTTCATCGCCATACACATATTTAAGTTCATCTAAGCACTCTTGTCGTGATAATACACGTCGCAAGTTGTGAAAAATGATCGCACGAAAATGTTCACGAGTTAATTCCATTTTTAGCCAAACTGATTTTTTCAAGTCACTGTAAACAACACAAATGATAGTCGTACGTCAAAACGTTCTGAGTACGTTTATGCTAAAAAATGTCAAACTTTCCAATGGAAATGTCAGACGGCGCCAGGCAACACTTAGTGTTGCCTAGGCCAGAAATGTATATAGCAATCCTCGTATATTTTACTAGAAAGCCTAAGGAATGCTTTCTTCCTTAAATTACAAGCGTTTTTAGTACCAGCCCAATAAACATTATAAACTTACTATAAATTGATTATAAACTTACATTAGTAAACGTAAGCTTGGAAATTCTTTATGGTAATCATTGTAACATGTTGATTTCCAATTATCGGATAAACAAAAAGGGTCCCTTATTCTACAATTGTATCCATGCTTGGAAAACAATTGGAAATCAATTTGAAAAAACAATATTTAATAAATCATGTGGAATGTTTGTTGTAAATGTGTATATTTGTTTGTTTCAAAATTGGATGTAAATACGATTGTAAATACGGATGTGGCGACGATTGTAATTCAAGCAGGCCAGTATACTTACGAAAGTATTGTAAATGTCTATTTTAGTACATCTTTTACAAATCTATTATAAATACATTACAATAAATTTGTGAATTTTAATTTTCGTAAACTAGTTTGGAAATAGTGTTTGGAAAACAATTGTTAATAAACTAGTTTACGTCAATGTTTATTGGGAGGGAGTCTAGTGGAAGCAGAAAGTCAAATGCTTAGGTATTACGAATACTATGAACGTTTCTATCTCGAAAATCTTAATTTTTTAGTAATGAGAAATAGTTTGAGAAATAAAAAAAGCATGATGGGGGTTTGGAGATGGTGTGGCGATGTATTGCCCGCAATCACCTGACTGAAATCCCATTAAACATTTGCGGGATTATCTCAATCACTAAATAAGAAAAAGGACAATTGCCAATAAGGATATGCTGAAAACTGTTTTAACGGATGACTGGTTAAAAATTTTTCCGGAAGTAATAGCACAACCGGTCGAATCAATGCCAAGAAGGTTACAAGTTGTTTTTAATGCAAACGAAACACAAACCAAATATTTACTTTCAGTTTTTTGAAAAATGTTGTCTACTGTAAACATTCATTTGACGCGTTAAATTAGCCTTTTGTTTACATATTCAATATTTTTCTAAGTTTTTTGTAAAATCTGAATGCTTTTGCTTTTTGAAGGGAATGTTTGTCGTTAAAACATTCTTACAAAATTTAATAGACTTCATCCTTTTTAAAACGTGTAAAATATAACGATGGACAAGTAAGTAAAGTAAACTTTCTTTTGACGCCCTCTGTATGTATGGACCGGGTTGTATATCTTCGGAACAGTTTTGTTGTAGTTGCTGTCATTGTGTATAAAAACAAAAATGAACAGTATAAAGCGTATTAATTTGTTGTTGTTAGGTGTGTAGCTTAAACAAAAGCGCTTATGGTACAAACACTCAACCACCATCCAGCAGCAGTAAACAACAACAACCCACCCGTACAGGCTGAATACTCAGTCTGTCACTAGCCGCTTGAGGAATGACCGGAGAGTATGAGAGTACATCAAGAAATGCCTCAATAAATTGTGAGTATTTTCAATCAAAGAGCGTGCGGGGGGGGGGGAAGACAGTTAGTGAGAGCATGTATATTGTTGATACTAACATAGGGTTACCAAGAGTTTTGAACATTGTAAAAACGAATTCCCTTTAACGTTTTCTTCTAAGAGCGCCACGTAGCGCTGGGGCAATAATTTGTTTTTGAATTGTAAATATTATTTGGTACGAAATAAATAAATAAAAAAATCTTTACGGTGATACCGATCGACAAAGCCACCTTCTTTCGTAGTATTAACCATTTTCAATGGAGCTTGTATTTATATCGGTTCACTGACCTATTCTGCTGATAACAGTTTCGCCCAACAAATGCGATCTACTTTGGCCATTGTAACGAGCTATCAATTCCAATTAGAACCACTAGTTCACCGATCTGAGGTATCTGGTTTGCTCATAATTGAAACCTTTTACGTAAGTGGGCGTTCAAATCAAAATTCATTTCTTGCACTTCGTGTATTTTTTGGTCAGCATAATCGATCAAATGTGTCCACAACTAGGAGAATAGTGCGCAAATTTCAGAAAACCGGGTCGGAAGGAAATCTGAAAACAATTCTGCATGTTCGCCCAGTTCGTTTTGTCATCAGGCCGTACTTCTTCGAAAATGAGATCGGCCGAGCAGTAAACGTGAACGGTGTTCACTATAGCGAAATAATAGGGGACTTCTTGCGGCCAGAAAGCGAGGATATGGACCTGGACGATATGTGTTTCCAACAGGATGGTGTCATTTGCCACACAGACCACGAAATGGCTCTTTGCGCAAGAAATTCAATGGCCGTGTTATCTCACGTCGTGGCGATGTTAATTAGCCGCCGCGATCATGTCATTTGACACAGTTGGAATTCATTCTTCGGGGGTATTTAAAAGAAATAATTTACGTCCAAAAGCCAAAAAATGAGATAACTCGACACATTAAAAAATGTTAGCCTCCTTTATGTTACTGAGTCATATGGACCATCTGATCGAATTATGCCACCGAAGCCATGGCGAGCATTTGGCCCATATTTTGTTTCACACATAATTGTGATAGATCCTTCTGTCGCAAGGAAACATATTAAGATAATTCTCTGAAAACTTTTTGTTTTAATTTCAATTAACATCGTGCGTTTTACTTGGACCACCGTTTATAAAAGAAGATCTGTTAGAAAAGGGCGGGCCATGTAAAATTTGAATTTGAATAGGTTGAATGAAAGTTCTCATCACCAAAAGACGTTTGCATTTTTCAATCCTATTTCTTTTTAAAGCTGCAGTCAATAACTGTCCGGAACGTCGTTCGAAAGTCTTAAGTCCCAAGTCTTTTTTAATGATTCGACTCATGGACTTTTGCGTGATATTCATCTCACGGGCCATGGTTTTCTGTTTTCGGGGCGGATTACTGTGAATTCTTGATTTAACGGCATTGATGACATGCGGTGTTCGAACAGAGCATGGGCGGCCCGACCGGTGGCGGTCTTTTACATCTCCCTCAAACAGTTTTATGCATCGGTAGACGAACATTGCCGGAGCGTTTTAAAAATATCGCTTTTTTTCATTTCACACTTGAAAAGCGCTATTACAGCTAATCGATTCTCATTATCTGACCACTCCATGATGAAAGTTGAAACACTTTTAAAATCCCGTTATAGACTAACGCTATTGAGGTAAGATTTCAAAACCCATATGTGACAGCGCATAGAGAAAGGGACCTAAGGGTAAAAAAATGAATTTTTATTTTTTTTGATGTGGACATTATCTGAGCATCGAATGAGACCGATCCCATGCCCCAAAAGTGTTCCCTCCCAGAGATATGCGCGTTTTATGAAAGTGAAGTCCCTACTAAGTAGTTTTTACAGCTGATTCAAATTTAAAATTTTCAATCGCCTACCCTGTATTTTAGATCTTTTTATCTTGAATTGAGGTGGCGGTAATTTTTTTCTGATTATAAATAAATAAAATGACAAATCTAACCAAGCCAAATGCAGAATTGTCATTACTTTATTTAGGATGGCGATGCGGAACCATTCATGAACACAGATGCTTTTTCCCCTTTTGAAACAAAGATGAATGCCGCAACTTCAAATTTGATTTGGTCTTAAACCCCCATCATATGTCCTAACCGAAGTTTCCAAACTAGTGGAATTTCTTTTCCAGCACTACCAGGGGCTAGTTGGCAACCCTGGGAGAGAGTGTTATTAAACTCGTGTTTTACACACTTCTTCGCCGACGTTGGAATCCCCATGGACACCAAAAACATAGCTGCGAACAAACCGAATCGTCTGCCGTTAAAAAAAAGACAAATACGAGCAAATGCTCATTCAGCATCGTCATGCAGCGAGTGTTTAAATTTTTATGAAATAATTTCGTCGCTTCTTTCTACGACTTCGAAAACTACCGCCGGTACAGCAGAGCGTCTCCGGTCACGATTAGCGACCGGCATACACTGGCATTATTACTTTTTGGCCTCATCGCTTACGTCGTCTTCGTCGCCGTGGCCTTCTGCTTGTCTTTTTGTGCAGAGCGCGGCGCGTATGCCAGCAAATAAACAGCTCGCTCGCCTGCACGCCCGACGCCCGATTAACGTAACGCTTTGCAAACAATTCAAGTGGCTAATGCATCTTAGTTAGCTTTTGAAAATCATTCTGGCGACTACATGGGCCAGCGAGGCGATATCATATGGCAGCAGTTGCCAGCAAAAAGCAACGTCGTCGCCGACCGTCACTATACATGCACATAGCGCGACAGTTTTTAAGACAGATGACGTATGTCAAAAGCGTTGCGCGTCTATCGCAAAAATTACCAGGCGCACAAATAAATCTGTAGGCCTCCATAATAACGAAATAGTTTCAATAGCCTTACAAAACTAAAAGAGAGTGAAGGAGAGAGGGAGAAAAGACAATCACAAAAACTCATACCATATATAAGGTCTCTTTGTGGACGAAATAAAAACAAACATTGAGTCCAAGCAAACAGAGAACGGGAGAGAGAGAGCGCCACTATGAGAAAGAGGTCTCTGCTCTCTGCTCCCACATGCAGTTGTAGCAGTTGAAGGGGTTTTGTTTGCTAGACGTTGGGGGAAAGGAGATTTTACTAAACATGGCAAGAGTTTACTTTTTCAGTTCATTTGAGGTTTCTGACTTGTCGTATCATTCGACGTTGGGGTACTGAGGCAGGGGGACGCTGAAATACAGAAGGCAGAGAGAGGTTGAGGATTTATGCTTGTGGCTGTCGCCGTTATTGTCGAGTAGCGAACTGTGAGCTGCGAGCAGCTCATGAAGTGCTTCTTTCATTTTCACTCAGTCAGCAGCCAGAGCTACATGAGGGTTACCCTTGTCCGCTGTATAGGTTGCGCTCTGATTTATTTTCAAAATAATAATCGAAGCAGCGGGTTTTTGCTGGCGCTGGTTGTTGGGTTTTCTTTGTTTTCGGCACGAATTGTCATCGTTAGCGGTGTGCGCGCCTCAGATATCTTCGCTTAAAGGCTGGAGGCTTTAAGCTTTTGTAGCTTTGAAGATATTTTTGTTATTTCTTTGTGTGCCGTGGCACATGTACGAAATAATGAAGACTTTTGGGTGGTCGGTTTTTGTTTCGTATTCTAAAGATACAAGAAGAAAGAAAAAAATAAAACAGAGCTGCAAGTTCATAATTAAGATGTAGCCATCAGTCATCCAATTTAAACTCTTCAGATTGTTGGCCAGCTCTGGCATGTGATTTGAACAAAACCTGGGGCTTAATAATCGGAAGAAGAAAATATGAGGAAGCCTTTTGCCGTTACAAAAATATGTATTGCGCCTATGCTGGATTGCCTGGCACGAGGTCAAGTACAAAAAAATAAGTAAAAACGTCGTTCATTTTGAAAAGAACGAATCCTATGTACCCTCCACCGTGGATTGGCTTTTGATATGGCCCGTAATGATCATAAATACCAATTTTAGGGTCCATTAGTATTAGCCTCAGCCCAATTTTCAAAATGAATCCGTATTGGGATTCGAAATCAAATTTTCTTTAATTTGAGTACCCAAACGACCAAGGCGCCAGCCCTTTCTTTTTTTGACCATATTTTAAATCTGAATCGGTTGTACATCAACTTCAAACTTTTTCCAAAATTACGGGGTTCTGACAGTGGATTCTGAAAGAGGGGTCAACGAAAAAAAATATATATGTGTGTCAGCGTTGTGAAAGACCACATCGTAATTTAATTTTAGAGCCAGTACAAGTTTACCAGCTCTGGCCTTTAATCTTGCAGAATATCGGTATATAAAACTATGCTTTCTTTTCAACTAAGGTATAGGGTATGTTGTAGATAATGGCATGGGAAAAATTTTTGTAGAATATATTAACCCTCAAACTCCCCCTCATAACAGCATTTTCCAGCTTTATCCTAACAAATTGAAAAAAACACCTCGAAAAACGGGAAGGGCAGGGTTCAAATGTTCAACAAAAATGTAGGCAATAAAATTTTTCCATATATGTCAGAACACACCAAAACCTCATATGAGTCAATTTTGCTTATTGGCATAGCCACCGAGATGAAAATGAGAGAACCCACGCGTGACTATCGAAATGCAAATGCATTCACAACGAGTCATTGTTTGGTGTGGATTTTGGGCTGGCGGCATCACCGCGCCATATTTCTTTGAAAATGAGCAATGAGCTGGCATTACCTTTAATGGTGAGCGTTACCGCGCCATGCCCAACGAATTTTTGTTTCCAAAAATTCCAGAGAATGACTTGGACGACATTTAATTTTAAAAAGACGGGGCCACATGTCACATAGCCAACGCAACCATCGATATTTTACGCATTGTTTTTGAAAATCTAATAATCAGCCTAATAATCGAAAATTTAAACTGACCGCCTCGGAGCTGTGGTTTGAGCCCTATAGATTATTTTCTGTGGATATCCAATAAGGATAACTGTTAAGCAAAGCATCCGGAGACAATGGAAGCGTTCAAACACGAAATCGAAGTGGCCATTGCAGAGATTCAACCCGAACAATCGAAAATGTACTGAAAAATTTTGTTAATCTAATGAGGTACTGCCGAGCCAGTAGTCACATGAATGATATTGTGTTCCATTATTTAATGACAAAGTTCAACCTTTCTAAAAAAAGTTAAAAAAACAGTACTGCTTTTACAGCTGTTCAAATTTAACATTTTAATGGCCCACCTTGTACATGCACATAGGGCTTAAAAATAACTATATAAAATTATACATAAAAATGAAATTTATTTTGCAGTTTGGCTAAATTTGTATGACGGTCCCTATGTCCGAATGTCTATTCAATTAAAACATGGACATACGGGTACCAGAGATACCTCATTTCTAAATTTGGGTAAATTTAGAGCTGTTCCAAGGAACTGATTTAGAGCTGATTTGGAAAATAACTTCCATTCTTAGGAAAAAGGCTTAAGGCGGAATGCCGTCGGTTAATGCCGGTTTTTTTACTTTTAAAAAACCTCGATCGTTGTTTGTCCCGAAATTCTGGTTTTTTGAAAAGTACTTCTCAGTAGATTCTCGACCTGTTTTTTTTTTTGGGTCCCACAAATCTTAGCCACAATCTTATATTTATTATCAAACCAAATCCTTTTTCTAATTTGTAGTAGAATTTGCTTTTACTTTATGTACATCTACCAATGGCCTTCATTTCTTCAGTCCCTGAAACCGACCTCAATCCCTGCCAAATCTATAAAATAAATCTATATTTTGATTTTTAGTACAACTTGAATTTATATAATTACCCATTGGTCGACATTTACTAATGGTCGCTTCTTTCGAACATAAGGGATGTCCTTTGGGCCCCATCGGTTTCGGAGACCGTCCCCAATCTTAGCCAAATCTCCAAAAAAAATCACAATTTCGGTGCGTAGTAAAATTTGCATTAATTTGAGTATCCTTATGCTTATATTTAATATTGAACGTTCGTTTAACCAAACTGACCGTTTTTATACCCTCCACCATACATGGAGGGTATATTAGTTTTGTCATTCTGTCTGTAACACCTTGAAATAATCATCGGAGACCCAACAAATGACCCAACAATTGATCCTAGTAAAATTCTAAGACGATCTAGCCATGTTGTCCGGCTGTCCGTCTGTTGAAAACAAGATAGAGCCTGCATGAAAACAGCAAGGGAGCTGAAATTTGGCACAAACATGTGTAGTTAACCTAGCATGGTTGGTATTGAAAATGGGCTAATGGGCGCTACGGGTAGTTGGTATTGGAGACCCTCAACCGACACTACCTCATAAAAATTAGTTTTTTATTTGGAAATATCCGTCCAGTTTCTTGAGCAAAATTTTGCAAATAATAATCTCTATATAGGCGCAATCATCTACGTAAAAATGGTTTAGATTGGGCCACCATTTCTTGTACCTCCCATAAAAACGGCCTTATGGGCCTTGAGAAATAATATGACTATAACTCACCACAAACTTGACCTATCGAAATGAAATTTTACTCATCAAGATTTCTATACACAACACACTTCTATGCTGAATTCTGTCGAGATCGGAAAAGTCCTACTGGTACCTCCCAAACACATGGTCTCATGGGCTTTGAGAAATAATATGACGATAACTCACTCACAAGCTTGACCTATCGAAATGAAATTTTGCACATAAAGATTTCTATATAGAACACACTTCCGCAACAAATTTGGTTTTATTTGGGAATATTAGCTAAATCTTGAAAATACATTCACAATTTCAACTGTGCAACCTATGTTCATATTGTCTTCAGTCTAAGCCCCAAATTTTTGAATGAAATTTTGTTTAATTGGATTTTTGGACCTATACGGTCCACGAGTCTTTTCCTCAATCTGTGCCATATCTTGAAATAAATTCATATTTAGATTCGCAGTGATTCGTTTTAAATTGATTTATCCGCTGTGGATTCTTCTTTTCGAAAATGACCCATAAGGGTCATTTGATCGACTCAGAATCATTTAGTCTGTCCTGATAGAATCCTGCTAAAATTTTGCATAGAACTCTATGTCGGACCTTAGTAAAATGGGAATTGTTTTGATAGTTGATTTAAGGCCCTATCTGGTACGTTAAGAGCGATCATAATTAGTCCTGCTGAAATTGAACCATACGCAGCTTTAAGGCCCCACGCAGCTTTAAGGCCCCTTTCGATTTAAAGCCCAACCGGCTTGAAAGATACGAGGGTTGCTATATATATTTCTGGCCTATGAACTTAAATCTTTGTATGGCGATGAAGCATCATCCTAAAGCGCTGTGAAAAACTGGTTAAATGAATTCAATCGTGGCCGACGCTCGCTCAAAGACGAAGGTCGTAAAGGTCGTCCAAAAACGGCCGTTGCGCCAGAGAACATTGATGCCGTGCCGTGAACTGATAATGCAAGATCGTCATGACATACCCTGAGATAGAGGCATCCTTGGGCATTTCTTCCACCAGCATACATTTGATATTGCATGAACACCTGGCCGTAAAAAAGGTTTGTTCTCGTTGGATCCTGCACAATTTGACAATCGCTCAGAAAAAGGCTCGTGTCGATTGGTGCAAGGAAATTTTGAAAAAAAACGATCGCGGTGCTTCAAAAGGCTTTAATAAGATCGTCACTGGTGACGAATCATGGATCTATGCGTATGAGCCCGATACAAATCAGCAATCGACCGTGTGGGTCTTCGAAGACGAGCCAAACTCCACCAACGAAAGTTGTTCGTTGAAGAAGCACTTCGAAGCAAAACTGGTCATGTGGCAACTGTTCCGCTCGAGCAACGTATGACGGTCAATTCTGAGTGGTACGCCACAATTTGTTTGTCTTCGGAGAAATTCGAAAAACGAACAAGATAAGGCGCATCATTGTGCACCATGACAATGCGAGCTCTCACAACACGGCTCAATCCAGCGCCTTTTTGACCGGACAAAACGTCGAATTGATGGATCATCCGCTGACTTGGCACCCAATGACTTCTTTTTATTCCCGCACATCAAGAAAAAATGCTAGTCAGTGATTTTCGTCGCCAGAAGATGCTGTTGAAGCGTTCCAAAACCATGTTTTGGAGGTGTCTCAATCGGAGTGGAAAAAGTGCTTCGACAATTGGTTTGAGCGCATGCAAAAGTTTATAAATCATGCTGGAGAATACTTTGAAAAACAATAAAACCATTTTTGATGATAAATATTCGGATCTTCAGTATTAGGCCAGAAATCTATATAGCAGCCCTCGTATATATGAGGTCCGATCCCCTTTAAATTGAGCCAATTTTATAAATACATCAGCCAAGCAAAAATTTAATAATATCGATTCATGAATTAGTGTAGCCGATTCCAATCTTCGTCAAACTTACCATAGAATTTTTTGACTGTTCATTGGCCCCTCTCAATTTGAAGCCCTACCGGCCTTTAAGATAAATATGAGGTCTGATCGACTTCAAATTTAGCCCATTATAAAAATATAAAAATCATGTCGGTTTATGAATTCTTGTAGCCAATTCCAATCTGCTTTTAACTTCCCATAAAACTTTTTGACCGATCATTACCAACCTTGCTAACAAGTTTAGTTAGGTTGGTCCTGCTGCTGTTCAAATCACAATTGAGGTCCGATTGTGATCCAAGTTCGGTAAAGTTTATACGGTTTCTGATGATTCAAATACGAACACCGTTTCGTGTTTGCAAGAAAAATATCTTTTGGACTCGATTGGGGCACTCTAAATGGGTCAAAGTGGGATTTTTTAAAAGTCGAGACATTAGAATTTGTTTTAGAAGTATGGTTCCTCGGGCAAAGTTTCATATTTTGATATCAAAAATACGATTTTTTTTTATCCGACTTGGATGGCATTTAATTTTTTAGAAACACTTGTCATTACCTATAGATAATATATTAACATTTTTTTATAGCTCCTATAGTTTAAGAGTTATGCATAATCAGATTTTTTTTGTAATTTCCCCGACCTTTAAGTAGTATTTTTCGTGATTCGTCTTAGCAGTACATCCAACATATCCTAAAGGTCTACAAATGTTTGTCGAATGCGCCTTACCTATAACTACTATGTAAAATTTCATGGATCTACGACACAACAACAACTACTACACAACAAAAATTAGAGACTTCTTGCCAAAATATTTGTTTTCCAACCACTGTGCAACATCCATCAAAAATCTGAAATTTTCAAAACCTAGTATTTTTTCGGTGAAATATCTGAAATTGATTTTAAGTAATTCGGACTACCCATAGATCCATGACCCTTCATTAAAGTGGAGTGGTTTTTTTAAGTTTTCAAATAGGAGAAGAGAAGTTTTTTTTTAAATTCAAACAAATTGTACTCGTAAAGGTGTAGAGTCCTCGCAAGCGATTTCGTAACGACAAAATGCGCATGCCAACGACAAAAATTTGTATAAATTTTTATGCTGGGGTTTCCTCCTCTCCTTCTTCGCACCAACAATCCAAATGATAGCAACAAAAGCAACCAAAAAGAAAATAAATACTAATGACCACATGGGGAAAATGTCAAGGAGGAGAAAGAAGGAAGAAGGTCGAGCGGAAGGAAGCTCTGAATGGGTAGTAGCGAGTGGGCAGCAGTGGGTGCTACGAGTACCACCCCAGCAAGCGAGTGTTTGGCGAGCTTGTGTATCGGAAAAGCACACAAATATTGCTATAAATTTTAAATAAAATACACACACAATTAAGCTAATTGAAGGGATTTGCAAAACGAGTGGCAGTGCCAGCCAGCAGCAACGGCAACGTTTGGCTGCAAGAGCAGATATAATCAACACATGTTCCAACTGTGAAGAGCGTACACTGAGCGAAACTCAAACTCAAGAGGTGGTGAGGGGTTAAAGGAAACGGCGATGCGAATACAATTTCTAAATGAATACTTAATTGAAAACGATAAATTTTAAAATATTACATAGCGTACAGTACAGCAGCTGGCGAAGGAACTTAGCCCAGCGAAAATTTGCATTAAATATATCAAGATAATTAAAGTAGAGTTAACAAAACGATGGGCTCTAAATCCAAACCACTTAAGGGGCGTAGCGACAAAATACTTATAGATCAATTTCGATTTCAAGACATTCAGGCCATTTGAAAAATAAAACCTCAAACCTAGGCTCTTCTTTAAAGTCTGGGTTTATAGCTTTTTCTTATTGTATGGCTGCCGATATTCGTTCGGCGTTATAAATATTCCAACGCTTTTGTTTGTTTTTGTTTAAATTATTTTCTGCTTATAAAATAGCAGCCCCACATACTTTGCAAGTTTAAACATTTATTTACTTTTTATTCATCATCATCATCAACAACAAACAACATCAGCTTTTTCTGCTTTCGACCGACCACATTTAACAGCGAGAGCGGTAAAAAAATTTTAGATAAAAACGGATCTTTCTTAAAATTTCGAACAGGCACTCAGCATTTGGCAGGGCGTTCTTTTTTATCCACATTATTTTCTATTTAAGCGTTTCGTTCTTATTATACGGGTTTTGTACTCGGCATTGTACATATGTATGCACAATAGGGTGGGTCGTACAAATAACAAAGTAAAAAAAAAAATATTAAAAAATTTAAAAATACAAAAAGAAAACTTTTAAAACTAATAAAAGTGACATTAATTACACTGGGCTTGTTAGAAAAAAAAAAATAAATACTAAATCGTGTACGCTGATTCCAATTTATTATCAAAAAACCCGGGTTTTTAGAAAACCGACACTTGTTTTTTTTTAAACCAATAATTGAAACCACCGACTGTAGGGTTTATTAAGTAAAAAATCGGCATTCACCGACATTCCGGTCTGACGGTTGATTCTGCAACCTGCAGAAGTCTATCGTCGTCAACCGTCGAATTGTAGTTGTCTCTCTCTAACACATGCAAAATGCAACCCCAACTCTGCTGTTTGAGTTAGGGTTGCATTTTTGGGATTGCCTTTCGTCAACCGTCCACCGTCCAGACTAATTGGACCTTTATGGAAAATATTTATCGAGTCAATTATTTGTGTCCTTGAACAGGCTATAAATTTACTAAGATAATTAAATCGGTCAGACTTTTGGACAAGGGGCCCGTGAGCCAAATTTAGCCAAACTGCAAAAAGGATTTTAAAGGATTTAAATGTTTTTAAAGCCCTCGTATATATGAGGTCCGATCGCCTTAAATTGAGCTCATTTTATAAAAACATCAACCAAGCAAAAATTTAGTATTATCGATTCATGAATTACTCGTAGTTTAGCCGATTCCAATCTTCGTCAAACTTACCATAGAATTTTTTGACTGATCATTGGCCCCTCTCAATTTGAAGCCCTACCGGCCTTTAAGATAAATATGAGGTCTGATCGACTTCAAATTTAGCCCATTATAAAAATATAAAAATCATGTCGGTTTATGAATTCTTGTAGCCAATTCCAATCTGCTTTTAACTTCCCATAAAACTTTTTGACCGATCATTGCCAACTTTGCTAACAAGTTTAGCTAGGTTGGTCCTGCTGCTGTTCAAATCACAATTGAGGTCCGATTGTGATCCAAGTTCGGTAAAGTTTATACGGTTCCTGATTATTCAAATACAAACACCGTTTCGTGTTTGCAAAAAAAATATCTTTTGGACTCGATTGTGGCACTCGAAATGGGTCGAAGTGGGATTTTTCAAAAGTCGTGACATTAGAATTCGTTTTAGAAGTATGGTTCCTCGGGCAAAGTTTCTTATTTTGATCCCAAGAATACGAATACGATTTGCCATATGTCAATGAATATGGAAAGAATTTTTTTGGGAACCCAGCCAATTTGTACGGGGCCCAAGAAATTAACAGTGTCCACCGGGAGAGATCTTTGCACTGGAGCTGTATCAAAACTGAGACCAGTACAAGGGTTGCTATATATATTTCTTCGCAACACTAAATGTTGCCTGACCTCATCTGACATTTTCATTGGAAAGTTTGACATTTTATAGCATAAACGTACTCAGAACGTTTTGACGTACGACCATCACTTGTGTTGTTTACAGTGACTTGAAAAAATCAATTTGACAAAAAAAAGGAATTAACTCGTGAACATTTTCGTGCGATCATTTTTCACAACTTTCGACGTGGATTATCACGACAAGAGTGCATCGATGAACTTAAATCTTTGTATGGCGATGAAGCACCATCCTATACTCGTAGCATTGTGAAAAACTGGTTTAATGAATTCAACCGTGGCCGACGCTCGCTCAAAGACGAAGGTCGTCCGAAAACGGCCGTTGTGCCAGAGAACATTGATGCCGTGCGTGAACTGATAACGCAAGATCGTCATGTGACATACCGTGAGATAGAGACATAATGGGGCATTTCTTCCACCAGCATAAATTCGATATTGCATGAACGCCTGTCCGTAAAAAAGGTTTGTTCTAGTTGGATCCCGCACAATTTGACAATCGCTCAAAAAAAGGCTCGTGTCGATTGGTGCAAAGAAATTTTGAAAAAATACGATCGCGGTGCTTCAAAGACGTTTATATGATCGTCACAGGTGACGAATCATGGATCTATGCGCATGAGCCCGAAATAAAACAGCAATCGACCGTGTGCGTCTCCGAAGACGAGCCAAATCCAACGAAAGTTGTTCGTGGAAGAAGCACTTCGAAGCAAATGATCGCCTATTTCTTCGGCAAAACTTGTCATGTTACGACTGTTGAGCCTGAGAACCGTAGGAGGTCAATTCTGAGTGGTACACCACAATGTTTTTGCCTGAAGTCTTCGGAGAAATTCGAAAAACGAACAACAGAAGACGAATCAATGTGCACCATGACAATGCGAGCTCCCACACATCGGCTCAAACCAGAGCCTTGTTGACCGGCCAAAACGTTGAATTAATGGGTCATCCGCCGTAAAGCACTGACTTGGCACTCAATGACTTCTTTTTATTCCCGCCCATCAAGAAAAATGCATGGTCCAGAAGATGCTGTTGAAGCGTTCAAAAACCATGTTTTGGAGGTGACTCAATTGGAGTGCAAAAAGTGCTTCGACAATTGGTTTGAGCGCATGCAAAAGTAAATAAATCATGCTGGAGAATACTTCGAAGAACAATAAAACCATTTTGATGATAAATATTCGCATTTTCAGTATTAGGCCAGAAATATACATAGCAGCCCTCATACGAACCATTTTTATTTCAGCTAATAACTAATCGAGCGCAGTAAGCAGTGCCAAATTTCATCAATATTATATATTCTAAGATTTTTGTAAGAGCTGTATCTTAATATACAGGGTGGCTGATGAAAGCCACTACCAAAAATAAAATTTAATACCATTTTTTTATTTAATGAATCTGGTTATTTTTTTTTGCAGATTGAATTTTAGATTTAACAAAAAATGGATAACTGGGATACTGAAACAAGAATTTGGATTGTCTGTCGCTATCACGCACTGGAGTCCGTAGTTTAGGTTCAAAGAGAGTATAGGCGCACGTTTGGCGGCAAACCTTTCGAGCAGATCGATCATAATAAGACTTGTTAACAATTTTGCCGAGCATGGCAGTCAACAGACTATCGAAACGACAGCCGGTTCCAAGGACCGGATTGACCCGAAGAGCAATTCTTCGGCCAAGGGCTGTCACCCCGGCACGACGGAGGAAACAATCGCTGGTGTAGCTGCTGCCATACAAAACAATCCAAGACTTTCGACAAGAAGCTGATCTGCTCAAATGGGTATAAGCAGACAGTCAGTGCAGTTAATAATGCACCAAGATTTGGACTTATTCCCTTATCAAATTCAAATGACCAACGAACTGAACGCAGCCAACTTCCCGATTTGCTTGGAATTTTGCCAGAAGATGCTTCAAATGGTGGAAGAGAACGGAAAGATGTTGAACTGTCTTTTCATGTCGGACGAGGCCAATTTCGATTTGAACGGCAACATAAACAAACAAAATTGTTGAATATAGAGTGATTCAAAGCCACAGATGCTCCATGAGGCGGAGTTGCATCTACCTTGGGTCACAGTATGGTGGGCAGTTTCATCACGCTGCATTGCCGGGCACTACATCTTCAAAGAAAACGGTCCCACCGTTACGTTTACTGGATACCGTTACTTGAGTATGTTGAGAGAGTTTTCCTATCCAGAATTAGGCCGAGTGAGAATTTCTTTCAACTCTGTGTGGTTTCAGCAAGTGCAACTTCTCAATTAGCCTGGCCCCGGTTATGACAGAATTGCGACGAAAACTTCCCAATAAGCTGATAACCAGAAACTCCACATTCCGTTGGACCTTAGGTCGCCTAACCTTACTGCACCTGACTTTTTCTTGAGGGGTTATTGCAAACAGGAAGTCTACAAAGTAAAACCAAAAAATTTAAATGAACTAAAGCAATCCATTAGAGAAACAATTGCGGCAATTCCTGTCACAACTCTCCAAGCAGTAAATAACAACTTTTTGGTAAAATGCCGCAAATGCATCAACGAGCAGGGAAGGCATTTTAATTCCAATTTAAATGAACTAAAGCAATCCATTCGGGAAACAGTTGCGGCAATTCCTGTCACAACTCTTCAAGCAGTAAATAACAACTTTTTGGTAAAATGCCGCAAATGCATCAACGAGCAGGGGAGGCATTTTAATTACACTTTTTTAAAACTAATTAAGATATATTAAATAAAATTGAGTAAGCTTTACCATGAATAAAAGTTAAATTCCATACTCTGTATTTTAAAAATCGGCACAAGAGTATTGGCAATTTTACCAAAAAGTGCGACCCATTCCAATGTACTGTGTAAATGCATATGTATACAGGTACGAGTATATAATTTCTTCAATATTGTCGTTTATGTTTGCATTTAAACACATGTATATGCATAGCTACGTAAAGTACATATGCATTATATATGATAGTATATAGAGGATATTATGTACATATGAACCCAATGGGAGGGGGTAGAAAAAAGTGAATGAATCTACGTCGACGTCATGATACGTTACGAGTACGCATTAAGGAGCATGCGACGCAACGAATACGAGGTGCAGTAATCCACTGCTTATAAGGACAATGAGGACATCAAAGCGGAGCTATTTTTAATGGGAACAAATTGCACACTACATTTGAGGGTAGATCCTCCAAGCGCTAACTGAACAGCTCAAAATGAGTTTAAACTCACTTAAAGTTCTGCACAGTGATTTGACTTGATCTCCACAACTTGAGTCTTCTTGTATTAGGCGACCTTCTCGTATTTGAACTTAGGGCAATACTTTAAGACCGAGATATCCGAGAACGAAAAACTACGCCGTTTAATCCCAAACGTAAAAAAGGCCACAACCTTCTATAGTAGGGTGCTGTTGGAAATTGTAGCAAGAAATGAATAATAAACACACACTAGCAAGTCATTGCTTGAATGAGAAATGTAATGTTATAGAATATACAGTGAAGTACAAGGTGGGGCAAAAGTAAACGCCCAGTGTTTATTTGCTGTAAATTTTTTTTGACTTGATCTCCACAACTTGAGTCTTCTTGTATTAGGCGACCTTCTCGTATTTGAACTTAGGGCAATACTTTAAGACCGAGATATCCGAGAACGAAAAACTACGCCGTTTAATCCCAAACGTAAAAAAGGCCACAACCTTCTATAGTAGGGTGCTGTTGGAAATTGTAGCAAGAAATGAATAATAAACACACACTAGCAAGTCATTGCTTGAATGAGAAATGTAATGTTATAGAATATACAGTGAAGTACAAGGTGGGGCAAAAGTAAACGCCCAGTGTTTATTTGCTGTAAATTTTTTTTTAAATAAAAAACTTAGAATTTATTACATCATATTGAGAAAATGATCCGAGGGGTTGCTATTTATATTTCGGGTCCTGACAATACTAGTGTTCCCAGATGCAAACTAGAACTTCCTGTGGAAGCTTTGACATTTTTTAGCATAACTTCACTCAGAAAGTTTTGTCATTTGAGGGCGAATTGTTTTGTTTACAGTGTGTTGAAATATTCATCTCAGTCAAAAAATGGAACTAACCCGTGAACTTTTTCGCGCGATGATTTTTTACGTTTTTCGGCGTGCATTATCGAGACAAGAGTGTTTAAATCAACTTGTTTCGACTTTTGGCGATGAAGCACCATCAAAAACCGCTGTAAGTCGCTGGTACCAAGATTTCAGTCTCGGACGCCGTTCGCTCCAAGATAAATTTCGTGAAAGACGTCCAACTTCGGTCGCTTTGCCAGAAACCATCGATGCTGTGCGTGAACTGATTAAGCAAGACCGACATATGACATACTGTGAGATTGAGGCATCCTTGGGCATTAGTTTGACAAGCATCAATAAGATATTGCATGTTTATTTGGCCGTGAAAAAAATTTGTTCTCGTTGGATCCCACATACTTTGACGAATGTTCAAAAAAAAGTCTTGTATGGATTGGTGCAAAGAGATGTTGAAAATGTATAACTGCGGTAGCTCAAAGGCAGTATATAACATTGTCACAGGTGACGAATCATGGATCTATGCATATGAAGCCGAAACAAAACTGCAATCGACCGTATGGGAGCCAAATCCAACAAAAGTTGTTCGTGGAAGAAGTACATCGAAGCAAATGATTGCGCTTTTTTCGGTATAGCCGGCCATGTTGCCACAGTGCCTTTAGTGGAACGCAGGACGGTCATTTCTGAGGGGTATACAACCATCTGTTAGCCAACAGTGTTCGAAGAAATGAGGAAAGATAATAAGAGAATGCGGATCATTTTGCATCACGACAATGCGAGCTCTCACACATCAGCTGTAACGATGAGATATTTGACCACTCAAGGTGACGAATTGATGGGCCATCCACCGTACAGCCCTGATTTGGCACCCAATGACTACTTCTTATTCCCTAGCATCAAGAAAAAATGCGTGGTCAACGATTTTTGTCGCCAGAAGATGCTGTTGAAGCGTTCAAAAACCATATTTTGGAGGTGTCTTAATCGGAGTGGAAAAAGTGCTTCGACAATTGGTTTGAGCGCATGCAAAAGTGTATTGACTGGTATTTAACAATAGTAATAGTTAATTTAACTATTCTATGGTGGAATTTTTCAACCATGAAAACTGTTAATTTTAAAATAATTATTGTTGTTTCAAGAATGCTTTGTTGAGTTTTTTAACCATTAAAAAGTTTACAAAACGCTTAAAGCTCCACCAAGAAATCAGTGTGACCAATTTCAATGATTGCAGTTAAATTTACATTTCATTCCCTATCATTCTTATATGGTCACTCTGCCGTTGCGCAAAAACTGGAATATGTGTATATTTTTAGCTGTCCATATTAAGATTCCAATCATGAAATTATGTATAAAAACCTTCTCTAACGTTTTTAACCGATTTTATAAAATTCATTTCATTTTAAATTTCAATCCTCTTAAAATCTCTGGATTTATAAAGCAGCTGGCTATTTTTGCACAGTGGGCTACACCAACTTTGGAATAATAAATCACTTTTTGCATACAATTTTTTTAAAATTGTACCAAAGTCTTTAGCAACACAATTTTGTGCCTCACTGTACCGCCTCCATGACGTATGTAACGTCGTCGACGATTCGAAAGAGTTTGCTGCCATGCCACATGACTTTCAATTAGATTTATTTTCACTACTCATAGCCTCCTCTTCGTCTTCTTGTCCTGCGACAAACACTGGGTACAAACACACACACTGATTAAATATTGATTTATTACAGCTAGCGCGCACTAGGTACGTAGACAAGAAAACTGAAAACTAAATATAGAAATTGACACAAATCTCAACAACAACAAAAAAACGACCGAATACTTAAAGCGCAATCCGAAAACCGAAGATTGATATGCGAATGTTATGCAAACGGCCATACGGCGATTCCAAAAGACATGCCTCTGACTCATCTTAAATGATAACGAGTGTTATCTTAAATTGAGATAAATTTAAAGAATTTGTAAATATCGTATTTAATGTACTCTTATGTGTAAACGAGGTCTGGCTTCAAAAGTTTGAGGAGATTTTTCCCTTAGGAAAATAGGAACCCAGAAGTAACTAAAAGAAAGCTAGATTTTAAACAAGTATTACTTTGTGCCTATAACTCTTTTGAAATTTGTCCTTATCTCATTAAAAAATTGTATTTCCTTGGAACTAAATATTGGCGATTCTGTGGGATTTTGAGGACATCCAATAACATCTTCTTCTTTTTCTCAATTGAATTTTCCACAATTTTACAAAATATCAAAATATAAATAAACAAATAAGCTATAGTATAATAAGATCAATTCAACTTATGCTGAAGAAATTTGAACTCTAATTTAAGTTAATCTGTTTAAGAATTTGTAATTATCAAACACAGAAAAAAGGGAACCCATAAAATTCAACCAAAAAATTGGCATACGAATTTATTTACAATTCAACTAAAAATTTCATAAATAAGCCAAACTATTTATCAGATATTGCAATTATATTAAATGAATAGAAATTGCAATAAAATTCATAAAATGCATGCACTGTATCGTGTACGTGTGGGTGTATGTGCTTTAGTATGTATTCAGTGCAAAAACATTCGCTGCTTGGGGTCTTAAGAAGGTGAAGAGGCGCCCACCGAAACTGCAGTCACTCCTGCTTATAAAATAGTCTTTTTTAAAAAAATGTACAACTTTTTTGTAAATACGCGATTTTTCATCGCCTAATAAGAAAATATTTTCAATAAACGACTTACAACTATAGGGTGATCCATCTAGAGGTATTTTTTCAAAACAAAAAAAATATAAAAGTTCAAATCAAGTGTGGAATCTTTATTGGTAATTTGAAAGGACATTTCATGGCATTTATTTGTTGAATATAATTTCCTTCAAATGTTGGCCGCAACTACGCCTCAGGGTTTCCATTCTGAGGGTCCAATTTTGGATGACTCGTTCGAGCATTTCGACCGGTATAGCTTTAATGACACGCGTAATGTTGGCTTCCAAAACCTGAATCGTAGCTGGTTTGTCAGCATAGACTTTGGACTTTAAATAACCCCAAAGAAAAATGTCTAAAGGTGTGATATCACTTGATCTAGGCGGCCAACTCACCTGTCCAAAACGTGAAATTAGCTGCTTTTGGAAATGACCTATCAACAGATCCATTGTTTGGGCAGCTGCATGGCAAGTGGCACCGACCTGTTGAAACCAAGTGTCGTCAAGATTACGGGCTTCAATTTCAGGTAGCATAAAGATCGATATCATGGCGCGATAGCGAGCACAATTAACGGTTACGTTCCGGCCATCATCATTTTTGAATAAATATGCACCGATGATTCATTCCACCAGCTTATAAACTAGACCAAACCGTGGTTTTCTCTGGGTATAATGGCACATCTTGAACCACTTTTGGTTGCTCTTCAGCTCCAACGCGGCAATTTTGTTTATTGACTTTGCTGTTAAGCCAGAAATGAGCCTCATCACTGAACAACATTTTGGTTGAAAACAGCGGATCTTCCCGTTTCTCACCGAACGCTCATTTCCATAATACAGTTGCCAACATTTGAAGGTAATTATTTTCCTTTTTTTGTTGTTATTTATTCGGTCTTTTATACTATTATGACTTGAGCAGTTTTTTATTCTGGCTCGAGACCTTTATGTTGTTTCTTTTTCAGAATCAACGTAAAAAGAAGAAATTGGTGAAATGTATTTGCTACCACTGACAGGCAGACTGTACAGCTGTTTCTAAACCCGCCAAGGTTTTTCTTCAGCAGTCTTTGGCAACGATTACCTAGGCCACAAATCAAATGACTTATACGGGAGACTCATTTTTATTAATGAGAATTACCCTTTGCATATAGTCTTCGAACTGTGCGTAGAGCAATCTTCAACGCGCAATATCATTTCCACCAATTCCGCTTCGCATGGTTCTTCGTTAAAAACCACAAATGCAAAAAGCACAATCAAAGTGTGGTCTCGAACCAGAATAAAAAAACTGCTCAAGTCATGGTAATTATTTGCAAAAAATAAATGCCATAAAATGTCCTTTCAAATTACCAATAAAGATTCCATACTTGATTTGAATTATGAGATTTTTTTTGTTCTGAAAAAATACCTCTAAATGGACACCTTATACAAAATTTTACATCGGCTAATACGAAATAATTGTTGATTGATGTCTTACATTTTTTTAAATATGTTAATTTTTCCGACACCCACTACAATAAATAGCTTACATGTGCTGCTCAATCACCATAAGAAAGTAAGACTGTTATTTAAGCCAACTCTCTCAAAAGCTAAACACTATGGGGAAAACACCTGCCAAACTCGGAAGCTATTAACCACTCATTATCAATTGAATTACCAGGTAAGGACATCTCTTTACCCACACTGTATAAGGTTGACCTCAGCGCCCTGCACGTTGACCTCAGCGCCCTGAAACGAAAATATTGTCGAGAAACGGCATACAATTCCTTTTGTAAATATGTGAATTTGTTTATCGATTAAAACCGGAAATATTTTCGATGAACACCGTACAAATAATTGAATATGCGAAATTTTTAATCACAGAATTCATAATTAACGCAATTTTGGTCGAAAACAGCGGATCTTCCCGTTTCTCACCGAATGCTCATTTCCATATTACAGTTGCCAACATTTAAAGGAAATTATTTTCAAAAAATAAATGCTATAAAATGTCATTTCAAATTATCAATAAAGATTCCACACTTGATTTGATTTTTTTTTATATTTTTTTGTTTTGAAAAAATACCTCTAGATGGATCACCCTTCATATTAACTCTATTAAAAAAAATAGATTTTGTCACGATCTGACTCTTCTTTATCCTAGTAGGAGCACCCAGCAGGGTATGAAATATATAATTTACTCTAAAAATACCTTAAAGATCCTTTTCCAGTCCAGAAAACAAACTTGATGGAAATTTAACTAATGAAAACAAAATTAAAAATTTAATAAAAAAAAAACTGTCACAATTGTTTTTCAAAACTTTTTATTAACACAGTTCTCGTCGAAGCGTATTTCAATCGTTCTTTATTGTGTCAATTCGTGTTAAGTGTTGACACAATGCCATTAAGTACCCCGCTACGAGTACTTAACCGAATTTCGGCCATCCACCTCCGCCTCTTTACAGCTCGATTAGTTCTTGCACGAGCCAAACAACAACAAATAACAAAAGAAGGAAAAACGAAAATCGCTGTGCAGTAAAAGTTGGGCGTTGCTCTTCTTCTTCTCCTAATGTTGAGTTTATTTTGTGTTGCAGCAAAAAAACACAAACAAGGAAAATCGAAAAAGAGACCAAAACAGCCAGCAAGGCTGTCGCACACCATTACGAGTATCATCCTCATCGTAGTCAGCATTGGTCTCTATTTTCCTCAATTCCTGTTAGTTTCTATGATGAATAAAAAAAACAAGTTGGTTGTGCTTGTCACTGTTATGCCTTTCTTTGTCTTTCTCTTTCTGCTCGATACTCTTTCTGGCTGTCACTAATGCTTCCGTATTTTGTTTTTATGACCCATTGTTGCTTTTTTATTTGCGCCACACTATGTGCAGTGCAGTGGATTGAGGGCATTATTCATCTGCTTGCCAAGTATGTAACAGGGTAATGGGAAAAGTAATCGATTAGTCCATGGAGGGCATTATTCATCCGCTTGCCAAGTATGTAACAGGCTAATGGGAAAGGTAATCGATTAATCCATTAAGGGCATAAGTCATGTTACAGGGTAATGGGAAAAGTAATCGATTAGTCCATTAAGGGTATAAGTCATGTGCTTTCAAGTATGTTACAGGGTAATGGAAAAAGTAATCGATTATTCCATACCTTTAGAGCTTAGAGTTAGAATCGATTAAAAAAACTAGTAAGAAAATGTGTCAACGCCATCTATCGCTAATGTTTGTACTAAAATGTGGGGATATATCCCTCTGAGTAACGTAGGGGACATTGGATACTTAGCAACGGCTTGATCAGTCTTAAAATGTCTTAACCTGAAAAACTCAGAACTTTTCTTGGTCAACCGATACCAATGTTCGGCATAAGCTCAGGTCTTTCCCAGATATCTTCCGACAACCACTAGAATAAATAGCTTACATGTGCTGCTCAATCACCATAAGAAAGTAGGATATTTCTTTGGGCGTCAGCCCCGTAAGCCAACTGTGTTAAAAGCTAAACACTAAGAAGAAAATCCTGCCAAACTCGGTAAGTATTAACCACTCATTATCAATTGCATTACCAGGTAATGACATCTCCTTACCAACACCATATACGCCCTACAGGGAGTTCAATAGACATGTTAAGACCCATTTAAAACAAACAATTGAGGCATATACAATATCCGTCATAGCAGCAATCTTGAAGATTTCTGGAAAACAAGAGGCTACAACCTCTTGTCTCTTTACACCCTTGCCCCTATTTTATTCGTATCCTACTCACTGTCTACAAAGCCAAGAAATAATGCTAACGTTCCGATCTCCCAAGAAAGCCCTGGTATAATGGTGAAAAAAGCTACAGAAGCCAATAAAGCTGCTCATAACGCAACGCTGCAGGGCGTGACCACAAAAGCTACTTAGAAGAAAAAAGCAAAGGTGTGAAGAAAGGAAAAGGCCTGGTATAATGGTGAAAAAAAAACTACAGAAGCCAATAATACTGCTCATAACGCAACGTTGCAGATCGTGGCCACAAATGCTACTTTGGAGAAATAGCAAAAAGTGGGCAGAAAGGGAAATTGCCCATTCCAATCAAAGAAAAAGTGAAGTCATAGAAAACCAGGAGTTTGAATATTTAATAAAATTTTTAAATTCCTACTGAAAAATTGAACATTTTTATGCCTTCTTGTAAGGATAGAAATGGAGACCAACGCGGCCAGTGTAACTAGTATTGGGGAAGAACACTTTATTGACCTATTAATGCCATAAAATACTGATAGGCATACTAACTGGTATACGAGGTTTATGCTTATGCCATTAAAAGTAACGAAATATTGAGGAGATTGAGATGTGCAGGAAATATATCAAAATAGTAAACTGGCGACTGAAGCCTTTCCAATGAATGTAACGAAATTTTAAGATGATTGTAAGATGCAGGATGAGTAGAAATGATGACCGGAAATCTATCAAAATAGCAAACTGGCGACTGATTTCTCAAATAATGTTTTGAAATCTTGTAGCGATTAAAAATGAGATCTGCTTACCCAAACTGTTTGTGTATTAAGTAAATGGAGGGAAAATTTGTTCAATCTAATGGCATTAGTTAATTCTGAGGGGCAAAGAAGGTTCAGTGCCAATCATAGATGATGGCGCAACTTGTCAGTTACCCAAGCTATAAAAGTTATGGACTCAAACCCGACTGCAGATGTTAATGGTCTATCGGCTAAGCTCTTTATAAAAAACATCCCCATTAGCGTATACATCAGAAGATGTCCTTTTTACCATCTGTGGTAAGCGTTGGTAACCTGTTTTTTCCAAGGGTCATCTCATAGGTTATGGGTATATATGTTGCTGATGTTAATGGTCTATCAGCTAAGCTATTTAAAAAACCACACATCCCCTTCAGAGAATATCTCAAGATATGTCCTTTTTAAAGCCAGAAATCGCTGATGGGGAAGCGCTTAAGATGTGCAAGATTAGAAATGATGCCCGGAAATCTATCAAATTGTCAAATTGGCGACTGATTTCTCAAATTCAGGTTTGAATTCCTACAGCGATAAAAATCAAGATCTGCTTACCCAAACTGTTTTTGTATTGAGTAATGGAGAGAAAACTTTTTCAACCTTACGGCGCACTGTGTTGCGGCTAGTGGAAAAGTAACTATTTTCCGATTATTTTTTTCAGTGTTTTTAATGATGCAATTTTGTCACAGACTTTCCAAGTAAACAAAAAACACATAAAGAAGTCAAATATACAAAATTTTCACGAAAAGAGGGGATTTCAGGGCTGTATTCAAAATGATCTCATTTGATTTTGGTGACAGATATTTTGATTCGGAAAAAAAATCTGCCTTCGGACAAGTATCTTCTGTAAAAAAAAGGAATGTTGTTTGAGACATTTTCATATGTACCTTTTTTAGAACGAAAACCCGACTAAAGGTCCATTTTTCCTTTAAATTTGGGTTAGGTAAGCAATATCTAAAAAGTCCCAGAGAGTCCCAGTTCCAAACCACTACAGAAATGTTACATAATTTGTTTTCAACGAACTGTGAAAAAATCAGCTGCCCATACCTGCCCTCCTGGGAGTTATAGCGATTTTAGTATATCCCTCTCAGTATTTATTCCATAGAAATAGAACGGAAATTCTCGGAATCACTTATTTTTTATTCTACATCTATTCTAGCACTCCACAAAAATGAGCATAACTCTCTTAAAACTGAAGCTATTGACTTCAAACCGGTATCAAATTAAAGCTTTGATTGCCACCTTTCAAATAAGAAATAAAATAGATTTTGGTTTTTTATAAAATTTCAGAGTTTTTCAACAAATATCGAAAAATCATGAAAATTTGACGTTTATAATTCTTGTTCGGACCACCCTATAATTTATTTAAAAAACTAATCATAGGGTATTTATCAGAAATAAAAGAAGAATTAAAATAAATTTTTTTGTAAATTTTTCGAACAATTTTTTTTTTGTTTTGACTTTTGTTGAAAATTTGACCCAACAATTTTTTTCGGTGCAAATTTTTTTTTCACTCATTCTGTTTGGGATTTCATTCTGACCAATCTGTAGAAGTTTCTCATCGATACAATTAAAAATACAGTTTAGGCAATATGATTTCCAAAAAATTCCGCTTTCGCAACACTGTGCGGCGCCAGAAAATTCTGTAGGGAAAGATAACTTACTGCCAATCGTAGATGATGGTGCACTTGGTTACCCAGGCTATAAAAATTATGGACCCAAACGTGACTGCATTTGTTAAGCTATTTAAAAGAACACGGATCCCCTTTAGCGAATATCTTAGGAGATGTCTTTCATACTTGCTCATATCGTCACAGTTGAAAAGCTTAGCCATTAAGGGCTGTAGGGCTATATTAATTCTTATTTGACAAAAACCGTAACCCCTGTAGGCGGCATCTCGGGGAATGTCACCTATACCTTGTTTTTAAGCAGAATATTGTGCAGGGTACAGAAATATATGTAAGTTTGAGAGGCTTATGACTTAAATCTGTTTTTTTTGTGCGTGAATAGAAAACTGAGCCTTTGAGGGCTCAAGGGATATATTTTCTTATTTGCCAAAAAATAAATCCCTCTAACCAACTTCTTTGGAGATATCCCTCATTCATTCCATTGCATTGGTAATGGTCACATATATAAATTCCTTCAGTTAAAATAGGTAAAGAGTATTGGTACTACTTGATGCGAAATTTGATTTCGAAATTTGACTTCAGGGGGAATTATGCCTTATAATATAAAATTTACAGGTTAAGAACTTTCATTGTGTATCTGAAAAAATCAGCAAACGACACCGATACCAACCTAAAATAGGTAAAGAACTTTACCTACCGTTCGAGACGACACGTTGTGACAATCTATGGTGGAATATTCTGCTGCAGAAAATCTGGGAAAGGGAAGCAAACGTTACCCATTCAATAAAAGGACAAATTATATTTCGATGACGACAACAGCTTAATTATAGGAAGATTAAGGCTTCCTGACACAAAATCGGCATCTAATTTAGGTAAAGAATTAGTCCTACCTTATTATACGAAACCTTGTCCCATGATAACAATCTGTTAAGCTTTTTGTTTAATATTCTGCTGCAAAGAATCGTGGAAAACTTGGCAGACGACATTGAGTCACTTATAAAAACAATTATGATTGCTAACACAAAATCTGCTGTATAAATAGGTAATGAACTTGCGATACCATTCGAAACAAACCGTGGCCCAGACAAAGCGCAATTCGTTGAATATTCTATCGCAGGGCATAGTAAAAAATCGAGTCAATTATAGAAAGAATTATTCATACCGATACAAACTCTTCAGTTAAAATCGGCAAAGCAGTTTTCCTAGCATTCGCAGCGAAAAGTGCCGTCTAAAAACGTGACAATTGATGGTGCAATTATATCGACATTTTACTGTTGAAATAATTTTGCGGTGAAGAAGCAACCAACGACCTATAGTTCAAAATAGGCAGCGGACAGGAGGACTAAAAGACTAGTACAGAAAATGAGTCAGCGAAGTTGGTTCTACAGGAGAATAAACACAAGACAATAAATTAGTGACACAAAATCTGCCTGGAAATAAAATAAGGACTATTCTTGAGAAACAGATGTTACTTTGGGCTTTACAATCAGAGCTCTCTCTCCTCTTTTAGACTAACAAAAGCCACACACGCTAATGCTTCTCTGGGTTCTTGTGCAAGAAGGTAAAGCAGATCTGAGGAGATTTATAGGAAAGTGTCTTCAGAAAATATAAGGACCAATTTAGGCCATTAATAAAAAGAGAACTGTTTTCGACATTGACGTATTCAGGCCATTTAAAGTGGTTAAGTTTAAAGGAGACCGAAAATGTGAACGAACAGCCCTTGGGTATAAAAACCGACCCACAGAAAATTCGAGGAATTTTGGTATTTATAACCGACTGAAGGACCACTATGGCGTTGTTGTACTAACAATATATTTTGTCCTGTTTGTCTGCTTCGATACCCAGGTGAAGGAAACGCGCCATTTAAATTGGAAGCGTTCAAAGAGACCTTGAAGCTGAGCGGGCTGGCCGGACAGTTGAAGAAGTGCAGCACGTAATGTGGTCTCTGATGGCAGGCAGACAGGACAAACGTCCGGAACGTTACCATCAATTCGTGCCTAATCTCAGCTGGGCCAAAACCACGGAATCTAGCATCTTCTCCTCTGGTAAAATCTCCGAGGGATGTAGCACTACGTTCACCAACGCCATGTTGGAATGTGGCCCACCGTGGTGTGATCGTTAGTATGCGCGACTATTATACAAGTAACCCAGGTTCGAGTCCGGGACGGTCATCTATAATTCCTAAAGGCAGGTTTTCCACATCGTTAGCTCGCTAATCAAACGTTTAGCTAGTCTCTTCGCGCAAAGCTCACAGATTCCAGATACATTTTTCCGTCTGTTTCTTAGGGGGATATGGACTTTCATAGGTAGTGTGCCTTTAAGTTCGTATATGCCCAACACAAACCATTTCATGTATCAGTTATTCTTGTATGTAGAACAATTTATGCATTTAGCACAATTTGTTAGAAACTTTTTTTTGTCTATAAAAAATATATTAAGAGACTGCTCTCACATAGAAGAAGTACAGCAAAAGGGCCACAATATATACATTAAATGTAAATCTTAGGAACGCGTTAGGCAACAGGGCCTTCACATAATAAAGGCCTTGAAACAGCAGGCTGTGAACAAAACTCGTAAAAGCAGGAAATCTCGAAGAGATTCAAAATTTTTCACATGAGTTAAGGCACTTTTTAAAAATTCTATTAATGAACTTTCAGCGGCAAAAAATCGACTTATCGAAAATCGACTTTTTTTAAAAAAAATCTATTATCGACGATTTTTTAACTAGGGTTAAATAGTCGAAGGAGAAGACTACTTAACCCTAGTTAAAAAATACTATGTATTCTTAGATCTTCTGAGAAGTTTGGGAGCGCAAACCAATTGCCATATAAAAATCTGGTGACTCCTCTTAGAAAGGCCCTCTTCAAATTAAGATCCCTACCTCTGATCTCCATCATCTATCGTCACCGCAGATGCCACCACCATCCAGCCATTCTGCCTTAATGAATAACACGTTTTCACTCTACGATGCAAACAAATACAACAACAGCATGAATTCTAAGCATATTTTTCGTAGATTGTGCGCTCTCTCTCCCACTCATTAGTGATGTGCGGTTCCTCGTATTTTAAGACCCGGGTCTTTCGGGTCCGGTTCCAACAAGACCCGGGTATTTGGACCGGTTCTCAATAAAGGGTTAACCCAAGAGCTTTAACAAATATTTTTTTTAACTTTTTTATTAGCATAAAAATAAAGAAAATAAATAAAAAAAAATGTAATTCAGTGTTTATAAAATATGTATACAAATAAAATGAAAGATCCATTACTGATAAAGCTTAAATATTAAATAATAAATAAAAAAATAAAATAAATCTTTTGATATTTTTATTGTTTTGTGTTATTTTAAAACAACTTCATGTTTCCATTTAGAAACATTATTTTTTCAATGTTATCGCTATTTAGCCGATTTCGCTTTTTGGACACGAGTTCACCAGCTGTTGAAAATACTCTTTCGCTGGGAACAGAAGTAGCACACATTGCTAAGTATTTTTTTGCTAGCTTTGCTAGGCGAGGATATAATATTGCTCTCTTGCCCCACCACACCAAAGGGTCAGAATGCCTATTTATAGGGTCTTCGTCGAAGTACTGACGAATTTCGTTGCTTGAAGAGGCTCCTTTCTTGAGACTTGCTATGTGATTAGCATATTTGGCGTCAACTTGATTCCAAATTGAACCATCAGGTTCGATGATATTTACGTCTTCATGCGGTATATCTTCATTTACAAATTCCATAATTTCTGATCTGATCTTCTATATACCTTTTGCATTTAGAGATTTGTTGTTCATCTTGAACTCCATAACGTGCAAAGCGAGGATCTAAAACTGCCGCCAATGACAAATGAATATTTTCATCAATATTCGGAAATCGTTTTTTAATACCTTCCAGTAAACGTGTTGCCATTTTTATACTGTCGGGATTTAAGTCATTATTTCTCGAATGTAAACTCAAAGTTCTTGCAATTTCCCGTATAATAATAATTACTTTTGAACACGATACATTTTGTTCTGCAGACAATTCTGTGGTTATTGAATAAAACGGCTTTAATATACTACACAATTCAGCTAATATTTTAAAATCGTTTATATTCAGGTCCGGTAGGTCTCTATTTTTTTGTCTTAAAACTGCAAGTGTTGCTACGAGAGCATCTTGCACTTTGCAAACCCTTTCGAACATTAAGTATGTTGAATTCCATCTGGTTTCAACGTCATTAATGAGTTTTTATACGGCGTTAGATGACGAGGATGATGGAATTGTTTTTTGAATTTCTTTGAACTGGTCTGCAGCGGAAGTACTTTTATGAAAATATTTGACTATAGCTTTTACTTTTAATCGCACGGAATCAATGACATTGATCGCACCTCGTACTGCCAAATTCAGGGTATGGGCTAAACAAGGCAAATGGTGCCATTTGAGAAAATGTACTGCAGCTTTCACATTAGAAGCATTGTCTGTTACTATTGCGTGAATTTTGTGTTCGACATTCCATTTTGTGCAAATGTTCAAAATTCCATCAGCTATTTCTTTTGCTGTGTGTGGACCAGTAAAACGACAGCAACCAAGCAAGTAAGTCTCTAATTTCCACTCTTTGGACACATAGTGAGCAGTTTTGCACACCGATGTCCACATATCAGAAGTGAGTGTTAAAGAATCCACTTCTGGCAAAACCATACTTAATTTAGATACCACTTCATCATACTTGGTTGGTAGTAATGTGCGAGTTATACTAGTTCTCGAAGGCAGCACATATGTTTGATTAAGTTCATTACACAATGCTATGAATCCTGTAAAATAATCGTTATAAAAAGTTTAATGTCATTTGTTATAAATTTTATTTTGTATTACCTTCATCTTCAACTATTGAGATAGGTTGTAAATCGTTTACGATCATTCCCAATGCCTTTTCATCAATCTTTTTCTTTTTCATTGCATCTAACGGTCGAATGATGAAATGTTACACTGCCGCTTTTTTGGTGGTGAAAGAACATCGGAACTGGCGCTGTTGGAATTTTCCACATCTTCGATTTTTGAAGATGAATATTGCATATCTAAATTCGGATGAGCATTTTTAAGGTGTTTGTTCATACTTGATGTGGAACCACCTTTATATCCAATAGTCTTTTTACATACAGAACATTCAGCTTTGTCTTCGCCATTTAATTTTGTAAAATACTGCCAGACACCACTTCTATCAGACATTTTGATGATCTACTAATGAATATAAAACTAATTGCCCTAAACTATAACAAAGTTAAATTTATACATGCATAATATATAATATCGATGTCTTAATATAAAAAGGGCCTAACTCGATTTTTGATTAATTTACGGGAGAAATAAAAAACTTAAAAGAAATCCGTAATCCGTATTAAAAAAGAAAATTATTAAATGAGAAATAAAATGTATTGCTTTTTTATTAAAAATTGTATTCAAATTTTTCTTGTATCTAAAATTTTACGAATTTTATTAAGTTTTTTCCTTCTCCTGTAATGTAACAAAAAATCGAGTTAGGCCCTTTTTATATTAAGCCATCGATATGTATTATATATTATTAAATACTCTTAATACATACACTTTTGCTTCAAATATTTTAGAAATTAGTTCCTCAGTATAGCAATGAGATAATTTTATTACTGAATGTTATGTTATTGTTTATTTTTATAGTATTCTCCACTGAAAGATATGCACTTTGCATACATTCAAAAACAATACACTACTAAGCCAAAGAACTAGCTGCGTTCTGCAAACTGCGAACTAACGGTATTTTAACGTATATTTGCATGTAAACAATGACTAACACACCACAGAATTTGAAGTCACAAAAACAGCAGCAGCCAAAATTAACAAACAAATGTTTTTCCTCGTTGTTCGCTTTACCAAGCCACAGACATCAACAAATGAAAAAACGCACATTCAAACTCTCACACACACGCTTCTCTTGACCCGTTTTCGGTTCTCTCGGTCTTTTTTCCGCTCTCGGTATTTGGACCCGTTTTCGGTATTTGGACTCGTTTTCGGGTATTTGGACCCGTTTTCGGTATTTGGACTCGTTCTCGGGTATTTGGACTCGTTCGGGTATTTGGACCCGTTCGGGTATTTGGACCCGTTCGGGTATTTGGACCCGTTTTTCGGTTCTTGTAAGAACCGGTCCGGTCGGTTCTTGTAAAGACCCGGGTATCCGGATCCGGGCCTTCGGTCATGTGCATCACTACCACTCATCTTTGTTTGCTCTCGCCAGATTTATGGCAAATGTACGAAGAATTATCTCTGTACTATGTGTGGACATTAGACCGTACCACATTACAGTAACAAAAAAAAATATAAAAAAAATGTTCACAGTTTTCCTTCGAATAAAAAGAATTTTTGGAAGGCAATTTTAAAAAAGAATTTATTTACTGCCGAACGTAGAGGTCGCTCTCTAAATTTGTTCGTTATAACTTCTGCATTTTTAGTCGGATCTTAAAAAGTCATACATTGATGTTTTTGTTTTGAGGAGACCAATTTGCGTCAGAAATACTTCTTCTAGTATTGACCCATCATATCTGGGTTTCAGTTCGTTGTAAAAGTGTATGCGTTATCCTTTGAAAAGCTAAACAATTCACATGGCGCACAAGTCGCAATACCGATAGCTGTTCAACGGGTTCAACGCCTGTTCATCGAAAATAACGGGTATTTTTTTGCCCTAAGAATGTTTTGCTATCGATGATATCAGACCAAGATGAACTATTGCGTTCCGACGGCTATGAAAAGATTTTACCAGCCCGCAATGAAGCAACGGGATGCATTCGACAAATGTTTGGTCCAGAATTTGATAATTTCATCAATCTGGATAGAGTTAAAAAGTCGACTTTTGACTTTTTTTGTAACAAAAAATATAAATATTAAAAATCAATCGACTTCCGAGTTTTTGTCGGTAAAAGGTCATAAATCGACTTCTTCCTACTTGAGTTAGTTACTTTAATATTTATTTATTTATTGAATACATATTTTAGAAATAAATTTATAAAATACAGAGATAAGGCGCAGGGTAACATAGACCATATGCGCTTACTTTTATATATTTATACGCTCCACCGACGGTATAATAATTTTGTCATTCTACCGAAGGGTGGAACGTATAATAAATTTGTCATTCCGTTTATAATACCACGAAATATTGATCGGATACTCTACAAAGTATCGTATATATAAAACGACGATCTAACCTGTTTTTTCATTCGTCCATGTGTGTATTAAAAGCAATATCAGGGTCAAACGAACTAACCTAAAGTTCCGAAATTTTGCATGATGTGAAGGCTAAAGGTCACAAGCTGGTCGACTAATCGACTTGAATTGAATTGAAAAAAATTCTAAATGTCGAATGTCGCCATGATCTATACGCCAGAGCTGCCGAAAGCATTACGATGTTCAAAAGATTTAATCGAATTGCCAGGTAAGCACAAGGATTCGATTGTTATTATTTTGCTAAACTAAATTATTTTTGCAGCGTTTAATTCATGTTGTACAAAAATCTTCCATGGGGTCACCGATAGACAACGAATGGACCAATTTTTTTCTAAACTTGAAAGCCCACAAATACAACCAAATTGAAAAACATTAAAATATGGTTACACATTGAACAGGGATTAAACCGGCTCAAGGCCTTTTGCTTCTATATTTAAATAGAAGACAAGTTTTTAACAAAAATGGCAAAGTGACATTGATTTTCGTGGCTGCACACTACTTTTATCATGATTCGGGTCCGTGACAACCCTCTTCAGAAAGTCTTGCTGCAATTGTTGAAAGTAAAACCGAACTCTATAAGGCCAGGCTCTTCCCAAACGAATGAGAACTACTGTTGTCAACCTTACTTTTTAAGTTTTCTTAAAATTTCGATTATTTAATTTTACCTTAAACTTTTTAATTCTTGTTGTATAAGTGGAAACATAATTGGTTAGTACCAGAAGATGTTCTAGGTGTTCGATATATCACACTTTAATATCCGACTGCAAACACCGATTATGCAATGAACAATTTAAAAAAACATCGTCTATGCTCGGCAAAAAGAACAAAAAGATTTTTAAAAGTTGTTCTGCTGGAAATATCGATTATATAGTGTGTGCTTTAATTTTATTATATAGGAGTGGACCATTAGGGTAGTAGCAACTGAGATATAGTAGGTAAATACTAGAAGAAGGAACTTAAGGTCAACAACTTCTGACGCAGAAAATTTGATCTAAAGACAAAAACTTCCAGGTCTCAGCCATAAGACATTGAAGAATATCAGTTCAGATTAAAATTGATCTAAAGACAAAAACTTCGAGGTCTCAGCCATAAGACATTGAAGAATATCAGTTCAGATTAAGATATAGCTCTCAAATATAAGTTTATCCTTTTTTTAATTTTTAGCTCTAGAAACCACATCTTACAATTAATCTTAATAAAATTAAGCAAACTTTAGACTCTCGCGACAAGGTGAACGCTTTTGAAATTGAAGAAAATCGGTTGACTTTTGGATATAGCTTCCACACATCTGTTCTTTCGATTTTATGTTTTTAATTCTGCAAGCCAAATATTACAACTAACCTAGATGAAGCTTGGCACAGGCAAGTTGCTTGTGCCAAGAACAGGCGCTGTAGATATTGGAGAAAATCAGTTCATATTTAGATATAGCTCCCACATATGTATATCTTCAACCGATTTTACCAAAACCAATGAAATTTTCACAAAAATCATATATGAAATTAGTTTTAAAATTGGAGTAAATTGATTCTAAATTAATATTTTCAGTTGAGTTTTCTGAACATCCAAAATTGCAGGGTATAATAAAGTCTGCCACGCCCGGCTTAAGTTTTTTTAGTATTTTTCTGCTATTAGAGGGGACCATTACGGTAGTTAGAACTGAGATATGGTGGCGAAGTACTAGAAGATACCCACAAAACTTCGTTTTATCAAATTTAAAGACTCGACTGTAAATGTGAAAGAGTCTTTCAAAAATACTGTATATTCGCAGGAAGGCCAACATTTTTTTGTTTACCAAAATTACTTTATATTCAAAGGAGTAGGGCGAAATTTTTTTATGGGGTACGGTCTAATGTACACTGAATGTACTTATACACAATACCGCTGTACTATGGACGAATAGGTAAGTATGTGTGTATGCACAGCCCTGTGGTGTACGTCATCGGCGTTCGTTTATCGCGCCAAGCGTTTGTACTATGCATGAATTTCTTCTTCTTCTTGTTTTTTCTAGTTTTCGCTTTTTTACTATTTATGCTTCTTCTTGGCTTGTTTCTATTATTTGCAAAATGCCATTTTGTTTTGCTCGGTGAGTTATTAGGGACACAGAATTCGATTTAATGGGATGCGGCGGTGGCGGCGGCAGCAGCAGCGTCAGCAATGAAATTGCGCCAGAACATGTGCAGAACAAAAACAAAACAACAACCAAAACGTGAAAAAATTTTATAAAAAAAAATTAAAATAAAAGCCAACGATGAGATGAGCAATAAGAAAAGCGATGCAAATTAATGCTCTACAATAGACGGGTTTTTAGTTCAAGCTATGCCAGTGAAGTACTCGACCCCACAACGTACAGGTCACGTCGAATTTGTGTTACAATTATTTCGAATTGCATTCGAAATTTAGCAAATTTGCTCTAACAAATTAGGGGGTTACAAAAAGCAAAAAAGAAGGCTTAGTTCGGGCGGTGCTGACTTTATCATACCCTACCTCACTTGGTATACAGAAGACGCATCAGTTCTGTACTCTTATGTGACTTCTATAAGTAAAGTGACTGGGCCTCAATTTGTTGTCCTTTACTTTGATACTCATATAACCCTCCTAGGGACGAGCTTCAATCGCTGAGTAATCTTAAAGTCTGAATAGCCCTTTTGAATATTTTGCCAGCTGAGGAAAAAGTACGATAGGTATCGACATCGGGCATAACGCGGGATGTCTATTGTAGAAAAGGCGAAGTTTTTTTAACTGTGCCCTTGTCCAAGTCGAAAAAAAACGACAGCTTATGTTTATCTGGAGCAGGTTCTTGGAAAATTGCAAACATACGCTATCGTCCTTCTTTTTTACCGTAATGAAATAAAAACTTAGGACATTCCATTCCTTGGTTTATGTATATATTGTACTAGATATATGTCACTCACCTGAATACTCGTAGCTGGTAGTTGTTTTTAGAGTACCTGCAATTTAAAAAAAAAAAAAAAAACAAAAAGTTATTTAGATTGTATAAAAATTCGTTATATTAATTCGGCTACAAGCAATAAACTACACGAGAATAAAAGTACAATATTCGAAGAGCATCATTCTATTGTTGGTTATATGGTTGTGCCACAACAATATTATGATCATCACAACATTAGTATGGTTCACACACAAAAATAAAATGATCCCTACAACAATATTATTGTCCTCACAACAATAGAATTGTTCACACACAACCATACTATGTTCTCCATAAGCATATTATAATTCACACTTAACCATACTATGATCCCCACAACCATATTGTGATCACAACCATAGTTTGACTCACACATACGAGGGCGGCTCGGAAAGTTCTTAGCCTATCAATGAAAGAGAATAGTTAGTTTTTCAAAAATATTTTTATTTTTCAATATAATCTCCTGAAACTTCAATACACTTAGTCCAACGCTTATCTAGCAATTCTATCCCTTGATTAAAATAGTTTTTTTTACAACTGTAATTGCATCTTCATTTGAGGTAAAACGCTTGCCAGCAAGGAACTTTTTTAGATTTGGGAACAGGTAAAAGTCACTGGGAGCTAAATCAGGAGAATGAGGTGGGTGGTCAAGCAACTCGTACTTTAATTCGTTGATTTTAGCCATTGTTAAAACACTGATGTGCGCTAGTGCGTTGTCTTGATGAAAAATTATTTTTTTGTGTTGTAAGCCAGGATGTTTTTCTCAAATTTGTACAGTTAATTGATCTAAAAGGTTGCAATAGTACATTGAATTTATTGTTTTACCCTTTTGCAGATAGTCAATCAATAAAATACCTTTGAAGTCCCAAACCGTTGTCATAACCTTACCAGCCGATTGAATTGTTTTTGCCTTCTTTGGGGCACTTCCTCCAGCTTCAGTCCATTGTTTGGATTGTTCTTTTATCTCTGGAGTATAGTGGTGGATCCATGTCTCATCAACAGTTAAGAAACGACGCTTAAAATCCTTTTTATTTCGCTGAAAACGATCCAAACAAGCTTGAGAAATGTTCATTTTTCGCGTTTTTGGTCGACTGTTAACAAGTGCGGCACCCATCTTGCAGAAAGCTTTTTCATCTGTAGTTCTTCATGCAAAATTAAATGGACTCGATCAATTGAGATGCCCATGATATTAGCTATTTCACGCACTTTTATTCGTCGATCATTTAATACCATATCATGCACTTCGGCTACAATTTCTGTTGTTGTTGCTGTTTTTGGACGTCCACTACGTGGTTCATCATCAATGCTTGTACGACCACGTTTAAATTCAGCAACCCAATTTTTTACTGTTGCATATGAAGGAGCACTTTCACCTAACACATTCACCACATCATTATGAATTTCTTGTCCCGATAAACCTTTTTTATGTAAATATTTAATGACGCCACGCATTTCTAATTTTTCCATTGTAAAAAAATCACGGATGCGTCTTTCGTGAACACCTGTTTCTATATGAAGGAGTTGCCAGATCGAAACAATTTAACATGTGTTTATAGCAGAGATGGAAGTTTCCAAAACACTTAATTTTTTTCTGTTTATACCGCGCTTTTTGTGCTAGGCTAAGAAGTTTCCGAACCGCCCTCGTTTTTTTAAGGGATTCGATTAAGTTGTTATTGAACAACAGAGATTTGTATTAAGTAAATTATGTAAAAAAAACATTAATAATATGAGTGCTTTGTTTTACATTAAAAAAAATTCATTTATTAAAAATATATTTCAGTTATACTTATCCAAAGTAGTTTGTCTTGAATTTTTTTTTATTTATTTAAAAAAAAATACTATTATTGCGTTAGATTCGTAACAATAACATTGTCAAATTAAAAAAAAAAATACGAATTTGCCGGTATGATTGTCGTTAACATATTATTGTTAACATAAGCTCCCCCAAAAAAAAAACAATACGTTTGTCGCCCCAACCATATTAATACTGTTGCTGCATCAATACAACTGTTACATTTCAACAATATTAATATTGCCGCAATCATACTATTGTCAGAATTAAATTCAAAAAACAATTGTATGGTTGCGACGACCATACTTTTATTGCAGAGAATTTATTAATGTTGCCGTGACCATATAGTAACCATATCTTTTCTCTCCATGTTTGTAAAGCTATTTTCAGGCTGTAGAACTTTTAAGCCAATACAGGTAGAATTTGTATATGATTTATTCCACCGTGGTGTTAAGCAATATAGCACGACTTTAGTTTTTTCCGCTGATTCTTTCATTATCTCTAAAAAATTTTGTTGCCAAATAATAGAACTTTATATTAAAACACTAAGTTTATATGATATAATGCTCTTTTTTCACTAGGCACTTTTGAAGTGTTTTCAAAAGTTTGGCCAAAACAAGTCAAAATGAGACGTTTTCCCATACAAAATTCAAGTGATGAAAACGTCTCACTTTGACTTGTTTTTGTACAAAAGATGAACGAAAACGTTTCGCACAGGCAATGCCACCTTAAATAAATTGTGTCATCTCCAAAATAATCGTTTTTTTATCGTTGGTTTGTCATCTCAAGACAGACATTTTTAATCAATCGTCAAACATATTTGGTGAAATAGATATTTTTTGAAGTAAAAGTAAAAATAAGCCTGCTAAAAGAAAAAAATTAAATTTAATTTATCCATTTGTTTAAGAAAAATATGTATTTCAGTATTTTAATAGTCACCACTTTGTTCTTTGTTTGTAAACAATAATGAACTGTCAAACGAAAACAAAAACGAGAATGAAAACGACTACAAATTGTGTGAAAATTGGTTGAGACGTTTTGAAAAGTTTCGAGCGAAAACGAGAATAAATGGCCTAATGAAAATGCAGTATAAAGCGATTATTAAACCAAGTTGGACATAGGGAATCCAGTTTTTGGGGAGAGCATGCGCGACCAATATAAAAAACTTCAGAGAAGACAATCCAGCATCCTGCGAATGACCGTCGGAGCTCAAATGTACATCAGGAATGCAAATATTTACAAGGAACTAAATACTCAAATCGTCAAGGAAGAGATCCGAGATTATTACCGAAGTCAAGTAAACAAATTAAGAGGTCTATTTATTTTGTAAGGACACATAAACAGACACATAAAAAGAAACACCCTAGACCTGATATAGAAATTTGAGAACGATCACCGCCAATTATAATATTTAAAATTTTAAATACACTTTATTTCTTACGCTACACTTAATGTAAAAATCCTTTTTGAACCCATTTAAAAACTTTCTTTTTAAATTACTCGTGAAAATCTAGCAGAGTTCTCTACACTGGTAACATCCTTTAGAGTATACCCTTTTGGCCCATGCGTCGGTCCCTAATCTCAGACAAAACTTTAAAACTTCTTTATATTTGCATTTGTAAAAAATTTGCTTTTTTTGTACGAGTGCTGCTTTATATATTTCTGGCCTAATAATTAAAATGCGAATATTTATCATCAAAAATGGTTTTATTGTTTTTCAAAGTATTCTCCAGCATGATTTAAACACTTTTCCATGCGCTCAAACCAATTGTCGAAGCACTTTTTCCACTCCGATTGAGACACCTCCAAAAAAGTGGTAGTGAACGCTTCAACAGCATCTTCTGGCGACGAAAATCGTTGACCACTCATTTTTCTTAAGTGCGGGAATACAAAGAAGTTATTAGATGACAAGTCAGGGCAGTAAGGCGGATGATCCATCAATTCGACGAATTGGCTGGTTTGAGTAGATGTGTGAGAGCTCGCATTGTCCTGGTGCACAATGATTCGTTTTCTCTTGTTCGTTTTTCGAATTTCTCCGAAGACTTCAGGCAAACAAATTGTGGTGTACCACTCAGAATTGACCGTCTTACGTTGCTCAAGAGGAACAGTCGCCACATGACCAGTTTTTCCGAAGAAACAGGCGACCATGCTTCTTTCACGAACAACTTTCGTTGGATTTGGCTCATCTTCGAAGACCCACACACACGGTCGGTTGCTGTTTTGTTTCGGGCCCATACGCATAGATCCATGATTCATGACAATACTTAAACACGATAGTGTATAAGTATTTTGTTTTCAAAACAACGGTGTTTCATTTAAAATTCACTATCGATAGTTACTGAAAATTATCGATAGTTTTTTAATATAAAGGGTGGTTAAATTTTAAAGGCCGAGGTTGAATGTGAACCACACCTAAACGTCAAGTTTTTTTCAGCATTTCATTTGACATTTCTCAATTTCAGACTAACTCAATTTGAATCATGGAAAGATACACAAGCGAGCAACGCGTTTAAGTTATTCAGGCTTATTATGAAAATGCATATCGTGCACTTCGTGATTTTGTCGGTCAATTAAAACGTCCAAATGTGCGTACAATCGGAAAAATCGTGCAAAAATTTGAGCAAACCGGGTCTGTAGGAGATGTGAAAACACCAGTGCATGCTCGTAATGCAGAAAATATTTCTGCTGTTCGCGATAGGGAGGCTGAAGAGCCGTCCACGTCAACTCGTCGTCGTGCAATTGTTGGGCACCTCTCACGCTCGTCGTTGATGAACATTATGCATAAAAACTTGCATTCGCACGCTTTCAAGGTGCAATTGACAAGAACTAAAGCCTCTTGACCATTCCAAACGTCATCAATGGTCAGAATGGTGGCAAGAAATGGCATCGGCCCTTAAAATTTAACCACCCTTTATAACTTAGCTATTAGTCAAATACAATCGATAGTCCCCATTCTCACTAGGCAATATTAGTTGCCGCAACTATCTGTTTATTGGAAAGAAATGTAAGGGGAATGGAATAGGAGCAACATGGAAAATGTTGCTCGTACTGGCAACTCCTTTTGTGTTTTTAGTAGTGTGAAGTTGGCTGAAGATAATTTTGATATTTTATTTTTTAAACTTTTATGTATTTTTTCAATCAAACAAAAATTAGAACGAATAAATCATAAAATATCGGAAAAGGACATAATGACAACAAAAATTGCCGAAACCGAATTGCCTTGAGTAAACACAAGAGGCAAGTTGAAAAGGGAAGATAATTTTGATATTTTATTTATTAAACTTTTATGTATTTTTTCAAACAAAAATTAGAACGAATAAATCATAAAATATCGGAAAAGGTAATAATGAAAACAAATATTGCCAAATCTGAATTGCCTTGAGTGAACACAAGAGGCAAGCTGAAAAAGGAATTATAAAAATTGAGGCAAGTAAATTTGGCTAGAGTGAGTGGGAACATAGTTAGACAAACAAATTAAACTATCGATAGTTTGTCATCTCCTACACATGTTGCGATAGCCACATTCTTAACACATGACGTACCACATCCATATGAGTATCCTTTAACTGTTTTATCGTCGTGACTTGTTTCGATAGGAAACAACAGCTTAGAAAGATATCCAAAGTTTCACGTCTCTAGCTGAATTAGGATGTATTTAAATTACAATTAAAATCAAAAGTGGTCTGACCAGCACCCAATGTAAGTCCAAGGGTTAAAAATTGTATAGGCCTGTGCCTAAGGGGACAATCAAATCTTATGGACTCTATGGACAAAATTGTTGGTTTTCTTAGTTTTAAGGTTAAGGTAAAAACTGTGGTACTTAAAACTAAGAACACCATCAATTTCGTCCTTAGAGTCCATAAAATTTGATTGTCCCCTTAGGCACAGGCCTATAAAATAACTTTTGCGGAGAGGTTTATTGTCAAATAACCTCAAAATCATTCCAAGCCGCCCCTTGGCTGTTGATTTTATGTGAAGTGAAAAGAAGATACCCAAACCTAGGTAAATATACTTTTAAGTTATTAACCCGACCCACAATAACCTTTCGAAGAAATGAACTCGGTAAAATGGCAGCAGAGAAGACATTTTAATGAATATTTAAATAAATGGAAATCATGAAATTAACACCAAAACATAAATTTCTCCCCTTCCCTTACTACGAAAAGACAAATATTAAACAGGGAATATCTACGATGGCACTTAAACCAGGAGAAGAGGGTAAACCTTTTGCTACGGCTACGCAGTTTTGTATATTCAGAGGGAAAAACATTTAAAATCCACCCCGAAATACACAAGTTTTACAAATATCAGGAGTTCCTTTTAAGCAGCACGGAGTTCAGCAAATAAAAAAAAAGAATACGCCATCACCACCATGGACTACACCACCACCTAGGACTACTCCTTCCAGCCATCTCTTCTAGTCCTCATATGTGAGGCTGCTCTCCTCTTTTACTGACTTGAAGGAGAACATCGAACACACCAACAAAGAGCCGGAACAGAGATGGTGAGAGAGTATGAGGAAAGGTAGTCACAGGCCGCCAGAGTTGGTCGCCAACACGTTTGTCGTTAACGACGGCAGGAAATTATTTTCCATTTGGCGGCGAATGAATTCGAGGGGCAGGGCAACGTGCAACATTTTGCTATCTCTAGATAAGTACTTTCTGTGGAGGAGTGTGGATGGAGTCTTGGCGAATGTTGCCGTTGCCATTGCTGTTGCTGACTGCTGCTGTTAATTCTGTGTTGCCAGTCACTTGCTGCTGGTGGATGATGCACAACTTCAACTACAACTCGGCCTGCTAGCCGACAACATTCAACAGAAGCAGCAGCAGCAGCAACATCATCAGCAATTGTTGAAAATCATCGGCAACGTTGGTTGGTCGCTGGTGTTGTATTGCTGTCGTTTGATGTCTTCACCCTCGTCTAGCTGCTTGCGTGGTTGCCTTACTTGGTCTCTTCCGCCTCTTTGGGATTTTTCGTATGAAGAAGTAGGCAAGTATAGCTGCTGCTGCTGCTATTGGAAAAGCAAAGCAACAGAATTGAGCAACATTTTATGCTGGGAGCTCAGCAAGCGGCTGGCGGTGGCTCACAGTAAATGTAAAGCAAAACTACGGACAATTTGTTTCCAGTTCGCAGCGGCGGCGACTGTAAAAGTTGGCATGTACAAGTATACTTTAGAGTTGCCATTGTCACATTATATAGGTTCTCCTTAAAGGTAGTAGAAGTCTAAGGGTTTTAATTTCTTTTTTCAAAAATGCGGAGCGTAGATGTGACAGATGCCTTGCAAAGTTTGAAAGCGTAACGGCTTAAAACGCCGCCAATATTTTTTTAGCTTAACCTAGTCGCCGCCGATAGAAATAGCTAAAATTGGGTTTATGAAGCCGCCGTGAAATCGGCAAAACTCAGCGCCCCCCCCTGCAATTATAATCCAAGTACAATTTTTCTCATAAAATGATTCTAATGAGTTCAAGAAACCCGTAACAAATCCAGGTACAATTTGTATAGCCTGAACCACTCTGTGGAACAGGTTATAATAAGTAAGTTTCACGGCAAATATTTGTAACTACCAAAAATTTTAGAGCAAGACCCACCGATCGACTTAGGAATCATTAGCTGATTCAATTTAACGATGTCTGTCTATCCGTCCGTCCACCCATTTAAAGCCTGTAATCAAACTACAGGTCGCAATTGTTGTTCGATCTTGAGAAAATTGGGAAAGAAAGAAAGATTTTTTTTGGATCAAGGAGGGACGCTATTAAAATTGACGAAAATCGGTTTAGATTTAGATACAGCTCCCACATATAAGTTCATCCGATTTTTATAGTTTGTAGCTCTCAGTCACATTTTGCATCCAATCTTGATGAAACGTTAGTTTCTGGGACCAAGAAGGGACTCTATTAAAATTAAAGAAACCCGGTTCAGTTTTAGCTAAAGCCCAAAAATAAAAGTTCGTTCGATTTTTCTGTTTAAGCTCTAGAAGCTTCAGTTTACACCCAATCTTGATAACATTGGATACATTTTAGTTTCTTGGACCAAGGAAAGACATTATAGACATTGAAGAAAATCGTTTCAGATTAAGATATAGCTCCCACATATTTATACATACGATTTTTGTGTTTTTAGCTCTAGAAGCCACATCTTACATCCAATCTTAATGAAATTATTGATTTTAAAGAAATCGGTTCGGATATAGATATACCTTTTTTTTAAATTTATTTTTATTATTTCAAAAAATGTTTACAATGAAAATGCGAATATTTATCATCAAAAATGGTTTAATTGTTTTTCAAAGTATTCTCCAGCATGATTTATACACTTTTGCATGCGCTCTGGCGACGAAAATCGTTGACCACGCATATTTTTCTTGTTGTGCGGGAATAAAAAGAAGTCAATGGGTGCCAAGTAAGACCGGATGGCCCATCAATTCGATGTTTTAGTCGGTCAAAAAGGCGCTGGTTTCAGCCGATGTGTGAGAGCTTGCATTGTCATGGTGCACAATGATTCGTCTTCTCTTGTTCGTTTTTCGAATTACTCCGAAGACTTCAGGCAAACAAATTGTGGTGTGCCACTCAGAATTGACCGCCCTACGTTGCTCAAGCGGAACAGTCCACTTTTGATGAAGAAACAGGCGATCATTTGCTTCGAAGTGCTTCTTCCACTAACAACTTTCGTTGGATTTGCTCATCTTCGAAGACCCACACGGCCGATTGCTGTTCTGTTTCGGGCTCATACGCATAGATGCATGATTCGTCAGCTGTGACGATCTTATAAACCCGAGACCCACCCGGTCGACTGCTGTTTTGTTTCGGGCTTATAAGCATAGATCCATGATTCGTCATCTGTGACGATCTTATAAACGTCCTTTGAAGCACCGCGATCGTATTTTTTCAAAATTTCTTCGCACCAATCGACACGAGCCATTTTTTGAGCGATTGTCAAATTGTGCGGGATCCAACGAGAACAAACCTTGTTTAAGGCCAGGTGTTCCTGCAATATCGAATGTATGCTGGTGGAAGAAATGCCCATGGATGCCTCTATCTCCCGGTATGTCACATGACGGTCTTTCATTGTCAGTTCATGCACAGCATCAATGTTCTCTGGCACAACGGCCGTTTTTGGGCGACCTTTGTCTTTAAGCGAGCGTCGGCTATAATTGAATTCATTAAACCAGTTTTTCACACTGCTATAGGATGGTGCTTCATCGCCATACAAAGATTTAAGTTCATCGATGCACTCTTGTCTTGATAATCCACGTCGAAAGTTGTGAAAAATGATCAAACGAAAATGTTCACGAGTTAATTCCATTTGTTTTGCCAAAATGATTTTTTTAAATCATTGTAAACAACACAAATGATGGTCGTACGCCAAAACGTTCTGAGTACGTTTATGCTAGAAAATGTCAAACTTTCCAATGGAAATGGCAGATGGCTCCAGGCAACACTTAGTATAGTATAGGCCAGAAATATATATATATATATATAGCAACCGTAGAATCCTGCAAAACGAAAGGACAGCTGAATCCATGTGTATCAAGATTAGGTGCTAGAAAAATTTTCCGACAGAACATTTTTACAACTGACAATGGCAACCCTAGAAATTTTGCACAGTTCAGTGTTGTACAAACTATGGCCCCTAGAAAAGATAATTACCATGCGTAAAAGCAATTTACCCCATTTTTTAATTTGATTTAATTTTGGAGAATAAATCTGTAAGATGCTAGTGCACCTAAACATATCCACTAATAGGCAAGATTTTGCTATGGACTCAAAACGCAGATACAAAACTGCCTGCCCTTAAGTACATAGCCGCTAAGCAAAGTTACCTAATATTAATTACTTGGGGTCTTATGATTGTGAAGTGGAGCGTACCAAAACTGAGTTTCCGAAAAAAATTTACATTTTTTTTTGTAAATATGAAAATTTTTTTATCGCCTTACAACGAAAATATTTTCCATTAACGGCTTAGAGCTTTTTTTGAAAATATGTGAAGTTTTACATCGCCCGATACGAATTATTTTGGATAAACGGCTTACAACTTATTTTGTAAATATGTGAATTTTTTCATCACCTCATAACGAAAATATTATTGATAAACGGCATACAATTTGTTAATATGTGCATACTTTTTTGTCGCTTGAAATTGAAAATATTTTCGACAAACAACATACGAATATTTTAGTTAATATGTGAAATGTTTATCACAGGATTTCTAACTTGTATTTTTTTTGTTTGAATATATGAATTTTTTTAATGATTCATAAAAATATTTTCTCTGAACCCTGGCGTTTAAAAAACAGCACCAACAAGTAAAAACATCGTTAAGTATTGTCAGGCCGAATTTTATATGCGCTTCACCGTTAATTAAAGTGTTTCTTTGGCCACTTAGGTACATAAGTCCGACCACAATATCAGGAAAATGTTAAAAAAAATCATATTTGGTTTCGTAGTGAAACTTGCTTTAATTTGAGAACACCTACGACATTTATGTTCCCTTCTTTTAAACACAAGGACCGGTTCTTGGGTCTATGAACAAACTCAAATAAACTACTCATATTGGAATTAGCATCAAAATTAGCTTGATTTGAAGTTAAAAACAAACAACGACATATTTGCGAAAGTTGAGCCCAGTTATTGACGACAACAAATGGAGGAAACATTTTATGGGCATTTTCGTGATTTGAGGCTAACTTGCTAAGGACCTACAACAGGGGTGGCGAACCTAGGGCACGCGTGCCCGAGGTGGCACGTTTGATAATTGGGATGGCACGCGAACGATATCCAAGTTAATTGGTTAATGGAATTGAAATGGTTAGGGAATGAATATGCGTCAGTCGTTTCAAACGACTGCTTAGCTGTTTTTTGTTTTCATTTACATACATATGTGCGTGCGAACGTGTGTGTTTCAAATTTTTCCTTCTCGTTCGCGTGTGTGTCATAGTCAAATTATGTTTACCGTAGTCTTTTTTGTCGTTTCATAGACTGTTCATTTTGCTATTAACAAATTGATCAGCTTAGTATCATTAGCAACAACAACAAAAGGAATCGAGCAATGCAGTTGTAAAAGCACTCACTGAAAGAGAAATAGATCTTTCCAAAGTTGTATCAGTAACGACAGACAGGAGAGGAAAATGGTTTTATCAAGTTATTTACTGAACGTATTGGACATTCCGTTCTTGGATTTCATTGCATTATACACCAGTTAGTTTTATGCGCAAAGCACGGATTTAAGTCACTGGAAGATGTTATGATTCTTGTAACAAAATTGGTCAATTTGATATCTGCTCGCGGGTTAAACAAACGAAAATTTTTAGAATTATTAAATGAGGTAAACTCAGTTTATAAGGGTTTACTTATGTACAATAATGTGCGATGGTTAAGTCGAGGAAAAGTTCTTCAAAGATTTGTTGAGTGTTTGGATGAAGTTAAGCTAATTAATGAGAATCTCATTGAAAAATATAACGAGGTACTAGACGTCGAATGGCTTTCAAAATTAATGTTTTTTTTACTGATTTGTGCTTACATTTAAATGAATTAATTATTAAACTGCAAGGTGTAAACAAAACAATTATTGTTATGTTTGATTTAATCAAAGCATTTCAAGCTAAATTACATATTTTCGATCGTGACGTTATATCTAACAACTTCAAATATTTCCCAAATACAAAAAAATTTGCAGAAGAAAACCCAGATCAAATCAAATTAACAGAAGAATTTTCTGTAGTAATTCAATCGATAATCAACGAGTTTTCTGCTAGATTCAAACAATTCAGGACATTTGAAAAGACATCAAAATTTATTTTATATCCAGACACACTGTCAGCAGATGACGTCAATTCGGAGATTTTCGAGTGGCTAAATCTAGAAGACATTGAAATGCAATTAATCGAATTCCAATCGAGTTCGATATGGAAACAAAAAATTGTTGATTTAAGAAATGATTTGGAAATAATTGAAAGTGATCGATTAACGAACACAATTAATAAAAATGCAGAAGAAGAAATAATGAGAACTTGGAACGCCATTCCAGAAATCTTTAGCGATTTAAAAAAACTAGCAAGGGCAATATCATCTATTTTCTCATCTACATATGCTTGTGAGTCGTTATTTTCAGAAATGAATTTCATTAAATGTAATTCAAGAAATAGAATGACTGATGAATCCAGTTGGTCAGGTGTATTACTTAAAGTTACGAAATATGAACCAGATATTAAGAAATTGTCATCGAATGTACAACAGCAAAAATCTCATTAATAAATAACTAATGTGTATTTTTATTGACTTTATTTTTAAGAAAATCTGCTGTAATTTTTAAGCTGCTAATAAAATTCAGAAAAAAAGTTTTTTTCTATTTTGTTTTTTCTACTGCTTGGGCACGCCACAAAATCGAGAAATAATATTTTAGGATTTTTTGCACGCGGACCCAAAAAGGTTCGCCACCCCTGACCTACAACATCCCACTGAGGGACAAGGGGAAACTTCCTCAAATCAGTGAGGTGTGGACGACTGATTATCATACCCACTGACCGCAACCTACTGTTGAACGCCGGCTTGAAACGGTTGCTATCTATATATATATTTCTGGCCTAGGCAACACTAAGTGTTGCCTGGCGCCATCTGAACATTTCCATTGGAATGTTTGACATTTTTGAGCATAAACGTACTCAGAACGTTTTGATGTACGACCGTCATTTGTGTTATTTACAGTGACTTGAAAAAATCAATTTGGCAAAAAAATGGAATTAACTCGTGAACATTTTCGTGCGATCATTTTCCAAACTTTCGCCGTGGATTATCACGCCAAAAGTGCACCGATGAACTTAAATCTTTGTATGGCGATGAAGTACCACCCTATAGCACTGGGAAAAACTAGTTTAATGAATTCAATCTTGGACGACGCTCGCTCAAAGACGAAGGTCGTCCAAAAACGGCCGTTGTGCCAGAGAACATTGCTGCCGTGAGTGAACTGATAATGCAAGATCGTCATGTGACATACCGTGAGATAGAGGCATCCTTGGGAATTTCTTTCACCAGCATACATTCGATATTGATGAACATCTGGCCGTAAAAGAAGTATGTTCTCATTAGATCCCGCACAATTTGACAATCGCTCAAAAAAAGGCTTGTGTCGATTGGTGCAAAGAAATTTTGAAAAAATACGATCGCGGTGTTTCAAAAGACGTTTATAAGATCGTCACAGGTGACGAATCATGGATCTATGCGTATGAGCCCGAAACAAAACAGTAGTCGACCGGGTGGGTCTCGGGTTTATAAGATCGTCACAGCTGACGAATCATGGATCTATGCGTATGAGCCCGAAACAAAACAGCAATCGACCGTGTGGGCCTTCGAAGACGAGACAAATCCAACGAAAGTTCTTCATGGAAGAAGCACTTCGAAGCAAATGATCGCCTGTTTCTTCAGCAAAACTGTTCATGTGGCGACTGTTCCGCTGGAGCAACGTTGGACGGTCAATTCTGAGTGGTACACCACAATTTGTTTGCCTGAGGTCTTCGGAGTAATTCGAAAAACGAATAAGAGAAGACGAATCATTGTGCACCATGGCAATGCGAGCTCTCAGACATCGGCTCAAACCGAAGCCTTTTTGACCGGCGAAAACGGCGAATTGATGGGTCATCCGCCGTACAGCCCTGAATTGACATCCAATGACTTCTGTTTATTCCCGCACATCAACAAAAAAATGCGTGGTCAACGTTTTTCATCGCCCGAACAGCTGTTGAAGCGTTCAAAAACCATGTGTTGGGGGTGTCTCAATCGAAGTGAAAAAAGTTCTTCGACAATTGGTTTGAGCGCATGCAAAAGTGTATATGTGACGCGCAAAATAGAAAGGGACCTACGGTCAAAAACCAGTTTTGTTCAGGAGAGCCATTTTAAAGATTAGGTCCTTTTCTATTTGCGCATAGAATCGTCGACATCACTTTTGGGAACACTTTTGGGGCATGGGATCGGTCTCATTCGATGCTCAGATGTTGTCCACATCAAAAAAAGTGAAAAGTTGATGAAACGTTTTGTTCAGGAGAGCCATTTTAAAGATTGGGTCCCTTTCTATTTGCGCTTAGAATCGTCGACTTCACTTTCATAAAACGCGCATATCTCTGGTAGGGAACACTTTTGGGACATGGGATCGGTCTCATTCGATGCTCAGATGTTGTCCACATCAAAAAAAGAAAAAAATGAAAATTGATTTGTTTACCCTTAGCTCCCTTTCTCTATGCGCTGTCACATATAAGTAAATCATGCTGAAGAATACTTATACCTTGAAAAACAATAAAACCAATTGTGATGATAAATATTCGCATTTTCATTATTAGGCCAGAAATATATATCAGAAATATATATCAGCCCTCGTATTCTTTAACGCCGACTTGAAACGGCATTTAGGAGGTGGAAACCCGACGCTAAAAAAATTGGGTGAACTAACATGACTACACGCAGAAAAAAAGTATGGTTGGGGTAACAATATTCGAAGAGCATCATACTATTGTTGGTTATATGGTTGAGGCACAACAATATTATGATCATCAGAACAATAGTATGGTTCACACACAACCATACTATGATCCCCAAAACCATAGTATGATTCACACTGAAACATACTATGATCTCCATAACCATATTATGATCCTCACAACCATAGTATGTTGCGCATACAACCATAGTATGATCCTTAGAACCATAGTATGACTTACACACAACCATGCTTTGATCCCCAATTTTTTTTTAAAGATTGTGTTAAGTTGTTATTCAACAAAAGAGATTTTTATTAAATAAGATATGTAAAAATACATAAAACTCTTTATAAAGGGAGTGATTTATTTAACAGTAGAAAAAAATTCATTTATTAAAAATATTTCAGTTATACTAATTCGTAGTTTGTTTTGAAAAAATTTAATTTATACATAGAAACTACTATAATTGCGTAAGATTCGTAAAAATAACATTGTCAAATTAAAAATAAATTACGATTTTGCCTGTATGATTGTCGTAATCATGTTATTGTTAACATAAAACCCATGAAACAATACTTTTGTCCCACCAACCATATTTATATTGTTGCTACAACCATATTTTCATTTTTTAATTTGGCAACAATGATTTTGTTACATTTCAACAATATTAATATTGCCGCAATCATACTATTGTCAAAATTAAATTCAAAAAACAATACTAAGGTTGCGACAATCATACTTTAATTACAGAGAACATACTATTGTTGCTGTGACCATATTTTTTCTCTGCGTGTACACTTCCATCACACCACGTCGAACCATTTATTCGGATAAGTTTTTGTTAAGTTTTGTATTTTTTTTCTTAGCATCCAAAACACATATTAAACTTCAAATCAAAAAAAAAATAAAAAAAAATGTTCACAAAGTTAAAAAAAAAAATTTGTGTGAGGGACCATATTGCCAAAATTTCGACCCTTATAAATTGGGCAAATGGGTACCAAAAACAGTGAACTTGCTAATAAATTCCAATATGAAATTTGTTTTAAAATCTGGGTAAATTTAGAGCCCGATCACGGGGTCCTTAAACTAATGTGTAGTTTGCTTTTCTACACATCTAGAAGTAGAGGGTGTAATATAGTTGCGACGGCCGACTTTTGCCAATTTAAAAGTTTTTTTTTGTAAATAAAAAAAAACTCTATTCGTAGCAACCTCTATTCGTAGCAACCAAAAACAGTGAGCTTTCTAACAAATTCCAATATGAAATTTGTTTTAACATCTAGGTAAATTTAGAGAACGATCACGGGGTCCAAAAACTAATGTGTAAAGTAGTTTGCTTTTCTGCACATCTAGAAGTAGAGGGTGTGATAAAGTGGCGACGCCCGACTTTTGCTAATTTAATAGTTTTTGGTAAATAAAAAACAAACCTCTATTCGTAGCAATTGATTTTAATCTCTTCTTAAAGTCTATAAATGGAATCAATCAATTCACGCCTTATTGGGAAAATATTTTCCATTCTAAACCGGAATGTCGGTAAATGGCGATTTTTTACTTCGCCGATATCCGGTCAAAAAAACTCCAAAATATGGGTTTTCTGAAAACACCGTTTTTTTGAACACTCTAATTAGATCAAGTCTGTCTGGGTGTAGGTTTGCAAATAGTCCACGAACTCTTTCGATGCTTCGCAAAAGGGAACCCCTGGGGCTGGGACAACTCAATTGGCCAACACCGGTTATTGTGGAGCATTACTTTTGCTCTACTTTTATTTACTGAACTGATGATGTTGCTGTCTTTGGTGGTGGTAATGCTGCCGATGGTGGTGGCACTACTGCTGCTTAATAAACTGTTGGTTGTAGCGTGTGTGTGTAGAGCACTCGCATTTACTTATTTTTCTCCACACAGTAACAGCAACGCAGGGACCGGTTTTACTGGATTTTTCTTTGTTTTACTACGAGAATTCCCTTCGCCAGTCGGACGGACGGACAGGCAGGCAGACAGACAGCCACACATCATGCAGAAGTAGACACCACAACAGCCGAGTGTCACGATAAATAAATGGCTCGAATGGCATGGATGGTGCTTCGTGTTGCTGGTCCCTCTCGTCTTGCTGCGCGAAAGAGCGACTGAATCGTGCGAGCTGTTTTCGTCTTCTTCTTCTGTCTGCCTCCTTTTAACAGCCATAAAGAAAAAGCAACCAGCAACAGCCCAAGGAAGGGAAGCCTTTTTTGTGGTGTTTTTTAATCGCTCGTCGACGACCAAGGCAGCGACGAGCCGGGCGGTGAGCGGGTTTGTCTTTTTTTGTTGTTGTACGGATGAAGCCCAAGAAAACTGACTAAAACTTCTTGTACATTACAACAACAACAAGAAGAACCACACTCTGCTAAGGATACGCTTTGCTGATGATGATGGGACTTGCTTGAAGTTAGCTACTAGCTGCTGTTTCATTTTGAGAGCCTGGTAGTTGGTGGCACTAAACAACAACAGTTCCGCCCTTTGCAACAGAATTTCCACGACATCGCGGAAGATATGGATGGTGCCACAACTGCCGCATACAGCGCGAAAAAAATGTCTGCACACCAAACCAACAGAAAAAGGCTGGGATAAACTTTGGCTGAAGAACTGGAGGCACTGCTCGCTGGCTGGTGGCTGGCATGGATGGCTGAAAGGTTGGAAATTGCTCGCCATTAGATTGCTGTTGCATGCCAGGAAAATGTTAGAAAATATGTTGCACGAACTTAGAAGAGGCTGCTAAAATTGCTGTTCGTCTAGCATAGGAAAATAGTAAATGTTGCTTTTACTTTTACGAACGAAAAAACCCCATGAGGCAGTGTGGCAAGCGACTACGTTGCCAAGCCGCCAGTTGCCTTCAAGCAACAACATTTGCCACATGCAGGCACAACAAACAAAATGTTGCATGTCCGTTTCGAGGCTTCTGTTAAGAGGGCCACAGTGCGAGTACGAGTTTCAATCTCCCCTTCATGCCTGCCTAGCGAGTCGTTATTCTTGGGGGTTTCCAGAGAAAGGAGACGCAGAGTAGATAAGAGGTAACGAAAGACTACATGTTGCCAGGTTGCTTGCCTTGCTGTGCCACCTTTGCTGGTGGTAGTTTTACTCATGAAGTTGGTTGCAAGTACCAGCCATCCATTCCTTCCTTGGCTCTGCTCAAAAATGTGCTGCATCTGTGTTCAGTTGGGGAGTTTAAGTTTTTTTTTGGAACGATGTCTGCCGGTTTTTAGTTGGGTACTCCGTGTGTGCTCCGTTCCTACTTGAGCACATCTGTTTAAATTGGATATTGTTCAGGTGCTGCAGGAGGTAGGGTATAAAAAGCTCAAGAAATGCCGAGGATTCAATGAGCTTTTATTCAAAGAAACCGGAAAATTGGAACTCAAACCTTAGGGTTAGGAAAGTTTTAAGTTCTGGAGATGGAGACAGGGTGGCCCAAATTGGACTAAAGGGTTCAAAATATTCATAACTTTTTAGTTTGTATAAGTATAGGACTTTAAATAACAATATTGGATGTTGGCAATATTTCAGGTGAATTCTATATTTAGGAATGTTTTATAAAGTAGAGAAAAACTGTGGTCTCCATAGGCCGATTTTATTCTTTCTCAACTCACAAGAGGATGAGGAGGGCTCTTGCGTTCGGTCTAAGGGATTGTGAGCAGTTCTTATTTACTACGTAGTCTGATATAATTCCATCTCTTCGTCTCAGAAAGAATTTTTCGGGGATAAAAGCTTATAAAGCGTAGCTTGATCCTTTTAACAGCCATAACAGCATCTCTTTGTCTTAGAAAGAATTTTACGGGGATTAAATAGAATTATTTCTCGGTGATAAAAGTTTATAAATCGTAGCTTGACATAATAACATCCCTTCTTTTTAGGAAAACTTTTGTGGGAATAAAATGGAAGAATTTTCCGGGGATAAAAGCTTCTAAAGCGTTGCTTGATATAATAGCATCCCTTTGTTTTAGGAAAAAAAAATACTGGGGATAAAATGGAAGAATTTTCCGGGAATAAAAGCTTACAAATGTTACCGAGGAAGAAATAGTCCCATTACTTCTCCTTTTTATGCTTTTTCAATTAATGTTGGTATGATTTTTGAACAAGGAATGAACTTACGATACAATTTATCCCTTTAACTTTCCGCAACTCCTGTCAACCTCTCAATTGACCATGCTTGGCATACAACCATCATCACAATGGTCGCTGAGCACGTTCAGTTCACTTCATCAGATGTCTGGCCCAATACATGCATACATCCATATATCTCAACCCATATGTACAGATATGAGTGCCTCTCCACATGCAGCTGGTATGCTTGGCGACGACAGCCGCATTCAGGGTACGTATCCATCCATGTATGTACGAGTATGCCTGCCTGCCCGCTTGGCTGCTTCTTGCCACATCGATCGCCTGCCTGCCTGCCTTCCTGCGCCACCTTATCCAATGGATATTTTCCAACTTGTAGCCGTTCCTTGGCACTGGGGGTATGCAGCCAGATGAGGCTTCTTTAAAAAAAAACGCACACACAACGCAAATGCGGCAGCAGCAACGGCAAATGACGGCAATGGCGACAACGAACACAACATTTTATATGGTTTGACTTGAAGACAGAAAAGCATTTTTATTGAATTTTATTTAGGAATTTTAATAAATTGATAATGTCATTAATTTCAAACAACAACGACAGCAACAGCATTAAAACAGTAAACAGGTGCAGAAAAAGCGACCGTTTAATGTTATTAATGAGATTTGTAGCGCGTTTTTCTTCTTCTTCGTTTTTTTTTTTTTGGAGGCACCAATGCCGAAATTCGCCTTTGTAACTATATTTGGCAATAGGTGGGGGGAGGGACGCATTGTTGAGGCGATGACATCCATAATGAGGTTAAATATTCTTCAAATTATGTTTGGATTGTTTACACATATGGAAGCGGGGAATTGGGGTTTTTTGATACAGGAGGGGATTCTTTCTTTGGTGGAAAGGTTGTCATGGTGTTGAATAACTTTGGAAGTGGGAGCATTAAATCCACTCATTTCCACCTTATGGGAGCAGGAGTAGGAGCATGAAGGCTATGAAATACCCAAGTAGTTGAGGGATATCTTATGCACATCTCCCGATCAATGATTCCAAGGATCTCCAGGAGAAAAAAGGAGAATTGATGGAAATGACATTGCGCTTTGAAGATTGCTTAACGCACAGTTCAAAGATTATATGCAAAGGATAATTCTCAGTCATTCAAATAAGACGCCTGTATAAGTCATTTGATTTGTTGCCGAAGTAATCGTTTACAAAGACTGTTGAAGAAACACCTGGGCGGTTTTGAAAACAGATGTCAGATGCCAGGCAACCTAGCCAATGCATTTCACCAATTTAAAAGTTGATTCTGAAGAAGAAACAACAAAGGTCTCGAACCAGAATAAAAACGGTTTAAGTCATCATAGTAGATGAAGCAATAAATCGGGAATAACTGAAGTTGCTATGTATGAAGAAAGCATCATTCATAATTAGGAGGTGGAAATTACATCATTCATAATTAAGAGGGGAATATTACATCAAGTCACATAATTTTACCTAACCGGTGATCAATCTAGGCTATTTTTTTCCATTGGGGCTTTTTCACAGATTACGCGTGAGTTGTGTTAAACTTGTTTTTTTTCAGTATTGTTTGCCATTTCATCATGGAAAGACTTACATCGCGAAAACCACGATGCGTGTCATTAATGCCATACAGGTCGAAATTCTCGAAGGAGTCATCCTCAGAATGAACACCCTAAGGCGTAGTTGCGGCCAACATTTAAAGGAAATTATATTTAAAATAATAAATGACATGAAATTTCCTTTCGAATGAACAATAAAGATTTCACATTTGATAAGAAAATTTGTATTTTGTTTAGCTCGTTTATTTTATTCCGGTCTTTTCCTTTTACACATTGAACAGGGATTAACCGGCTCAAGTTTTTAGCAAAATGGCAAAGCACATTGATTTTCGTGGCTGTAAACGGTTTTTATCGCCATTTCAGGTCCGTGACGGCCGTCTTCCGAAAGCTTTACAGCAATTGTTGAAAAAAACCGAACGATTTAAAACCAGGTTCTCACCAAACGAATGAGAACTACTGTTGTTAATCTCACTTTTCAAGTTTTCTTCACACAACTGCCCTCGAAAATATTGTATTTTTGTTTTGTTTTGAAAATAACAATTTTTTAGTTGTTTCTGAAAAAGGAACAACAAAAAGGTCTCGAACCAGAATAAAAAACTGTTCAAGTCATACAAAAGCGAAGACATTGATTTTCGTGGCTGCACACTGCTTTTATCGCGACTTCAGGTCCGTGGCGACCATCTTCAGAAAGGTTCTCACAGAACGAATGAGAACTATTGTTGTAAATCTCACTTTTCAAGTTTTCTTCACACAACTGCCCTCGAAAATATTGTATAACAATTTTTTTAGTTGTTTCTGAAAAAAAATTATCTCGAACCAGAATAAAAAACTGCTCAGGTCATAATAATGATAAAATACCGAATAAATGTAAACAAAACAAAAAGATATTGAAAAATACCTCTAGATGGATCACCCTTTATTGTAGCCCAGAATTTTCTGACAATTTCAAATATTCCTGGACTCCAAATTCGAGTCCAGGAATATTTGAAATTGTCAGAAAATTCTGGGCTACAATAAAGGGTGATCCATCTAGAGGTATTTTCCAAACTGTTTTTTTATTAAATCATCCCAGTTTCACGAGAAAATATATTTCGATTTTCATCAAGGGCCAAGGAGTGGCAAAATTTAATAGGTCAATTCCACATGAAACTCCTAATAGATCTTCCTGTAAAAGTCAGAGATCTTGGCAATGTAGGTGGCGGCCAACACGGCTATGCGACTTGGCACCATAGTGGGCATGGATGTAATAAGACTTTGAACAAGCCAACACACTTTGGATGTAGTCAATATCGGCCTTCCTGTTGACTATTTGAAACCTATATCTATCTCCGATCTTGGTTTTGCAATAAGAATACCGCATAATTCGGGCCTATGATTGGTTGCAAACAATAAAGATCACCCAAGATCACAAATATAGACTCACACATTAAAGTCACGAAGAAGTCATATGGATATGGAAGCTGAATTTGAAACTGGCCTTCAAGCTATGGGATATCATTTTATTTACTGATGGTAAGGCGGTCCGAAGTGGTGTGATGGCTAGTATGCAAGACTCTCATACAAGTTCACCCAAGTTCCACTCCGGGTAAGAACACCTGACAATTTTCAAGCGGCGTGTTTCGGCCTTGTAAATGTCGGTGAATTTAGAAGTAAGAGAACTTGTCTCCTTGCCATGTAAAAGATCCACTTAAAATCCATTAGTACTTTTCTGATTTCGGAGCCGGAATTAGAAAGCAGGTCCCGGTCAGTGAATACAGGAATTACACGTGTGTAGCTACTAATAGGGTACAACGGGAAACTGAGAGAAGTTTCCCGATGTACCCTAATGGAATGTTAAGGTACTTGAATAAGTAAGTAAGACGAGCTCCAGATTTATCAAGAATGTGTACACCACTTCTCGAATTGTTTTGGAATGTCAGATGTCTCTTAGGCAGATAACGCGGAACTCGTGGTCCCTCTTATTTGGGTTCCTAGACAAGAAGTCATAAACGTCAATTGTCCAGCTGACTCAGCCGGATTTCAGATGAATGAAGTGGTAATATTGGCATGCCTCTCGCAAGGAAAAAAAGCTTATCTCACGGAAACTCTAACTCATTTCGAGGGATAGGTGGGAAAGGGAATGCATCTGCATAGAAACTAGAAAGATATTTCATGGATTGTATGGTATGGAAGAGCAGAGAACGCAGACCGCGATTAATCATCTAAGGATTCATCTTTAAAATGTCATTGCTATTTATCTTGAGAAAACTTTAACTCATTGCTCTAAGGAAAGGTGGGAAAGAGAACCCATTTGCATAGAAACCAGAAAGATCTGGCATGGATGTTATGGAAGAGCAGAAAGAGCGGACTGAGCTAAGGGATCCATCTTAAAAATCCGATTGCTGTTTTTCTCACGGAAACTCTAACTCATTGCCAGGGATAGCTGGGAAAGGGAACGCACCTGCATAGAAACCATCTGGTATGGATGGTGTGGAAGAGCAGATAAAGCTGACCGAGATTAATCTGCTAACGATCCATCATATAAACCTCATTGCTGGACAAGGGCAGCTAAATCTAAAACTGTCTCTTAAGCAACTTGACTATTGTACCATAAACCAGAAAGATCTGGCATGAATGGTATGGAAGAGCAGAAAGAGCGGTCTGATATAAATCAGCTAAGTATCCATCTTAAAAATCTCATTGCTGTTTTTCTTACGGAAACTCTAACTAGATGCCAAGGATAGCTGGGAAAGGGAACGCACTTGCATAGAAACCTAAAAGATCTGCTATGGAAGGTATGGTATGGAAGAGCAGAGAACGCAGACCGCGATGAATCAGCTAAGGATCCATCTTAGAAATCTCATTGCTGACCAAGTGCAGCTGAATTTAAAACGGTCTCTCAAGCTACCGGACTATTGTTCCATAATCAATTAACGTCAATTGCCAGCTGACATATTTGCGAAAGCCAGCGCTACCCGGATTTTAAATGATTTCTCTCGCAAGCAAAAAAAGCATATCTCACAGAAACTCGAATTCATTGCCAAGGATATGTGGGAAAGAGAACCCGCCTGCAAAGAAACCCAAAAGATCTGGCATGAATGGATGGATGGTACGGTAGAGCCGAGAACGCGGGCCGAGATTAGTCTGCTAAGGGTCCATGTTAGAAACCTCATTGCTGGCCACGGTCAGCTGAATTTAAAACTATCCCTCAAGATACCGGACTATTGTACCATAGGAACAGTCGTGCGGCAAGTTTAGTACATACGAATATCTTCATATTTACCGAAAGTAAGGCGGCCATTAGATCTCTCTGAAGGATGTGTACACCACAACGAGAATATCGGAGGTCTCTAGAGGAAATATGGGGACATGCAACGGTGACCCTTATATGGGCTCCTGGACATAGGGACATTGGTGGTAATGACACAGCAGACACACCTGCAAAGGCTGGCGCTATAGGTGATACTGGCATTCCTCTCGTAAGCAGTAAGCAGCTTACCTTGAAAAATTGGTCCTTCGACTACTTATTTGGGCACCTAGACCCAGGGACATTGATGGTAATGGCACAGCAGACACACCTGCGAAGGCCGGCGCTAGTGGTGATACTGGCATTCCTCTCGTAAGCAGCTTATCTTGAAAAATTTATCCTTCGACTGTATATTTGGGCTCCTGGACATAGGGACATTGATGGTAATAGCACAGCAGACATACCTGCAAAGGCTGGCGCTAGTGGTGATACTGGCACTACTCTCGTAAGCAGTAAGCAGCTTATCCTGAAAAAATGGTCCTTCGACTGTATATTTGGGACATTGATGGTAATAGCACAGCAGACACACCTGCGAAGGCCGGCGCTAGTGGTGATACTGGCATTACTCTCGTAAGCAGCTTATCTTAAAAAATTGGTCCTTCGACTACTTTGCTTCGACTACTTGGTCCTTTGACTACTTTGCCGCCGAGCCTTTTTTGCCTGATTTAAATCTGCAATAAAATCGTACAAAGGTTGACAACAAAGCAGCGCGCATAGCGATTTATCTGCTAAGAATCCATTTAAGAGACCTAATTGCTGGCCACAGGCAGCTGACTTTAACACTGTCCCCCAAGCTACCGGACTATTGAACCATAACTTAGGCCGAAATCTTGTCCATAGGCACCGCCGTGCGGCAAGTTCAGCATAAAGTCTTATCTTTGTATCTACTGACAGCAAGGCGGTCATTAGATCCCGGGAGAACGTGTACACCGCCACTACGAGAATACCGGAGGTCTCTGTAGGAAATATGAGGACATTTAACGGTGAACCTTATTTGGGCTCCTGGACATGAGGACATTGAAGGTAATTGCAAAGAAGACGCGCATAGGAAGGCCTGCGCTAGTGGTGACATTCAAATTTCTCTCGCATGCAGTAAGCAGCTTATCCTGAAAAAATGGTCCTTCGACTACTTTGATTTTTTTAATTTACATGTCTGGATGACAAATGCGAAAGGAAAGTAAATTTTTTCGTAAACTTTAACCAACCTTTGAGAGAATTATTTCGTATTTGGACCGCAAACAGTGTAACGAAACAGCGTCAAAAGGATCATCACGTCAAATCTCAAAAGCAGTTAAGGCCGCAATACCAGCCACTCATCACGGCCCACTAATCGTTGAACGGGCAAGAACATCAACACTACAATCAATCTATTGGGTAATTCCTACCCCTCTCGGTTCTGGTTTATGAACTACACATTGCCGGCATTTCTCTTCCCTTTCAGCATACGGCGGAAAAGTACATCAGTTCGTAAAGCTAGCCGAGGCAGACACAACCAGCCATAACCGATAAGCCCAACAACCGCCGCCCGTCCGATCAACCACAAAATGTGTGGAAATTGAGAAATGGCTAGGCCAGAAATCATAAAAACTTAACTGAACACAACAAAACAATATGAGGGACAGGCAAACATAACGAAAACAGACAGACTAAAAATCTAAAGTGAAGAAATCCATAACAAAAAATGATGACGAATTTGTTGAAGGAGGAATAAATCAAAGAGACTTGTAAGAGCAAGAGCAGCCGTCCATCCATGCTACGATTTGGGTAAAAGTATTAAGCGACTCTAATCGATTCCGAGAGCCTAGACTAGGTTTCAAATTACATTTTAAATCGTTAAAATTTTATAATTTTCGGTCTCGACAAAATAGTGAAAAAAACAGGAACTGATAGTGTGCCATGCACTGTTAGAACGCAAGAGCTGTGAAAATGAGTTTTGCAGTCGACCGCAAAACTAGGTAAGAAAATATGTTAAATAATACGGAATGTTAGCGGCCAAGCGATGACAAATCAGGAATTAAGGCAAATGGGTGCCGCGTACAGTCCACAGCCCTAGATTAAACCTCCGCTAAGACCAATAGCAAATTTAAATTGTTGTTGATTTTGTATGAACCTTTTTTTATAGATAAAAGTTAGTTCAGAGGATATAGCCAATTCAAAGAAACTGGGTCAAAGATATTGCTGCGATAAAACATAGGTGGAGTACAGCAATTAGACCATTCTTAAAACTGATATTGTGTGGCCCGAAAAGATGACAAATACTGGGACAATATGTGGTTTCAACAGGACAATGAACCAAGTCGTATTATCTTACAAAAAACGAAGTGTAATGACCGCCTAGACCTTCCAGTTCCACACCATTGGACTTATTTCTCTGATACTACGTTTAAATTATAGTATACGTCAATAAGCCGGTGACGATTCCTGAGTAGAAAACGAAATCAAATTGTGCTATAACTGATATACCGTCGGAACTAGCAAAAGTCGGCTAAAAGTCAAGGGAAACTTGGATACGCACGTCGTTTGTTGTCAGGCGTGTTTTGCTTAGACTGACAGATTATAGCTTAGTTCGAAAAGAGACCCAAGAGGTTTTTAGCGGCATTTTAAATTGATTTGAATACAATGTTACGAATAGAATAATATATATTTTGACAATTTCGGCAAATATATTTTGACAATTTCGGCGTGTTACAGCCGATTTATATAAATCGCTGCTTTATTTTTAATTTTTGTATATGCAAGATACGTAAAAAAATCACTTAGCTCTCTACACAAACTAAAAGAATCTTGCCATATAAGAATCTTAAGCCTAAAAATAGTTGAATACTTTATTAGTTATTCTATTCATGTCACTGTACTCAGAGCAATGTCAAATGGCGCTAAAAATCCTTTTGAGTCTCTTTAAAACAAAAAATAATATCTAAGCTAGCAGTGTAACCCAAACACGAATATTATGTCTCAGGGCATATCAATAATTCCGTTTCTTTTCCAACTTCCCTCTTAGTTATACAAAATGCAACACTGCTCCCATCTGTTAATAGACTACTGTAAAATTTTGAGAGAGTTCCGTCATTTAGTTTGTGTTAGACAGCTGTTCAAAAAATACAACCGCGTTGATTTTTTTAATTTGCTCAATTTTGAGTGCTCATTTAACATTATTTTTTGCGAAAAAAACCATCAATCAAACCTATAAATAGCTTGATAAAAACTATAGGGATTCTGCACCATCGATTTCAATGGTTTCCGTTGTGGTCCGAATGAGAACGAATAACGCCGAACGTTCTGGACGGCCAATTAAGGTCAATAAACCCGAAAATGTCGAAATAATTCACGATATGGGTTTGGCCGATCGAAAAGTAAAAATGCGTGAGATTGTTGATGCCGTACGCATTCCATATGGCAGTGTCGTTTCGATTGTTCATGAGCAGTTGGGTTTAAGAAAGCCCTCTGCAAGATGTGTGCCACGTTTGCTCTCAACTAACCATAAACGTTAACGTGTGGCAATTTCAAAGGATTGTTTGGAGTTGTTTAAACGCAATTCAAATGATTGTTAGCGGCGTTTTGTAACCGTGGATGAAACATGGATTCCTTATAAGACTCCCGAGACCAAGCAGCAGTCTAAACAGTGGGTTTCTCCGGGTGAACCGACTCCGAAGAAGGCTAAGGTGACTTTGTCTGCCAATAAGGTGAAGGCAACAGTTTTTTGGGATGTACGCAGGATACTCCACATCGATTACCTTCAAAAGAGAAATAGAATAAACGGCGAATATTATGCCAACTTAGTGAACCGATTTAACAAGGATTTAAAAAAAGCGACCCCATATGGACAAGAAAAAAGTTATTTTTCATCAAGATAATGCACGGGTGCATTATGGCCCGGTGGATAGAGCTTCAACGATAAATAATGCACGGGCATTATGGCCCGGTGGATAGATCTTCAACGATAAGAGTATTGATCAAACAAATGCCTATTTTTTGGACCTCGAAAACCCCTATTTTTGGGAAGGGATACAAATTGGAGAAACGTTGGACAAAGTGTATTGAGCTAAGAGGATTATTTATTATGTTAAAAAATATTTTTTTTTGCAAAAGAAACTGTTTTTTTTCGAAAAGTCCCGAAAGTATTGTTATACTATCGTACCATGTCCAGTTTAAATACGATCGGATTGAATCTGTGGTTTCTGTGTGGGGCTATTCGAAAACTTGGACAGACAATTTAATTAAAGTTCGTTATTTGTGACTCAATGTTCAGAACGAAATTTGGTCCGAATCGTATGTAATATGTTGCTTCTATAGGGTGATCCATCTAGAGGTCTTTTTTAGAACTAAAAAAAATAATAAAAATTCAAATCAAGTGTGGAATCTTTGTTGCTTATTTGAAAGGACATTTTATGGCATTTATTTTTTGAAAATAATTTCCTTCAAATGTTGGCAACTGTGTTATGGAAATGAGCTATCGGTGAGAAACGGGAAGATCCGCCCATTTCTGGCTCAATGGCAAAGTCAATAAACAAAATTGCCGCATTTGGGCTGAAGAGCAACAAGAAGAAGTTCAAGAGGTTCCAATTTACCTAGAGAAAACCACGGTTTGGTGCGATTAATAGGCTGGTGAAATCATCGTTCCAATTTTTTTTTTTAAAAATGATGAAGGCCGACACGTAACCGTGAATGGTGCTCGCAATCGCGCCACGATATCGGACTTTTTGCTACCTAAAATAGAAGCACGTAATCTTGACGACACTTGGTTTCAACCGAACGGTGCCACTTGCCACACAGCTGCGTAAACAATGGATCTTATTTAACGTTTTGGACAGGTGATTTGGCCGCCTAAATCGAGTGATATCACACCTTTAGACATTTTTCTTTGGGGTTACGTAAAGTCCAAAGTCTATGCTGACAAACCAGCTACGATTCAGGTTTTGGGAGCCAACATTACGCGTGTCATTTAAGCCATACCGGTCGAAATGCTCGAACGAGTCATCCAAAATTGGACCCTCAGAATGGAAACCCTGAGGCGTAGTTGCGGCCAACATTTGAAGGAAATTATATTCAAAAAATAAATGCCATAAAATGTCCTTTAAAATTTCCAATAAAGATTCCACACTTGATTTCAATTTTTATATATTTTTTTTTGTTCCGAAAAAATACCTCTAGATGGATCACCCTATAGTTCTGTGGACTCTGGAATTGGAAAAAACCTTAGTAAGATAAAGAAATGTGGCTCACAAAAGACCAATTAAGGTTCGTTCTTGGCCCAAACTTAAAAATGGCAAGACAGACAATGCCTCAATGGAATCAAATAGGGATTCTCAAACTTAAAAATGGCGAGACAGACAATGCCTCAATGGAATCGAATAGGGATTCTCAATCTATTCGGGTCTATCGCCTTATTAACCAACATCACAGAGTGGTGTAGGGTATAGAACATTCATTGGTACCTTTCCGTCCCAAAAAAGTATCTTTTGTTGTACCAGTTCGCCAATTTCGTTTATCAGCCCTGGTGTAAAAGCTATATCTTTATCTGAACCGATTTTTTTCAATTTCGAAGGCGGCTGGCCTGTGCCTAAAAACGGTAGTTTTTGTAAACTTTCATCAAGATCGGACCACAATCGAAACCTGTAGTTGAATGATAAGTTTCAGATAAGCAGAAGACAGTCAGATGAAAGGAAAGACATTTTTAAATCTAACCAGCTTCCCTTCAAGGGACTAAAGGTATCATGGAAAAATTTAAACTATTTTGAGTATTTCGTTACTAAATCATATTTTTTTTGTGGCCGGATAATGACTGAAATTATTACTGTTTGTTGGGACACATTTGAATGTCCCAAAAAGGGCATTTTTGCTGGACCTTTTGACTCATGTGGAACAAAAAATGGTCTGTATGATAAAAACAGACGATTACACTGTGCGACAAATGGTAAGGGTCAGTGATCGGTTTGGAATGAAACCACCGGGGAAAGTTATATTGGTAAAAAAAAAGTCATACGTGTTCCAGCGTTTCGCTGGGTCTCATCTAGGAATCGAGATATATCGATTTGAAGTTAGTAAGTATCGTATAGGGGAATTTGTCACGTTTTAGGCTCTTTTGTTTGACATAACTCGAGAACCACTCGTCCGATTTAGCTGAAACAAATTTAGAAAAATTAAGAATTACAATTCCTCTAATCTGTTCTTAAACCGTTTTCCTACTTAAGCAACAGTTTCGCAATTATAAATAAATGTATGAAAAAAAAAATTATTTTTGCCTACAAATTAAATTTTTTTTTTTTTAATTCATAAAAAATCCAATAATATATGAACAGATTAAGGGAATTGTAATTCTTGGTTTTTTAAAATTTATTTCAGCTAAATCGGACGAGTGGTTCTCAAGTTATGTCAAACAAAAGAGCCAAAAACGTGACAAATTCCCCTATACGATACTTACTAACTTCAAATCGATATATCTCGATTCCTAGATGAGACCCAACGAAACGCTGGGACACGTATGACCTTTTTTTGACCGATATAACTTTCCCCGGTGGTTTCATCCCAAACCGATTGTGGCTGTCGCACAGTGTTATTAGTCAATGTGGACATATGGGTTCATAAAGGTCTCAATACCCTGTTCCAAAGAGCGATGCAGGGTACAAAAAATTACAGCCACAGATAATTGGGTGAAGATTGGACCACCTTGAACAATGCCTTACGTTAGAGCGATCCGCAGTCTCTTGATGCTTCAAGTCGCGCTACAATCAATGAATGCTCGAGTTTTATCGAAAAGTATCCGTTACTTGAATGTACGAGTGAGTCCGTCGTACATGAGGGTACGAAACACCAACAAACAGCAGACAATAGAGAAAAAAATCGAATGTAAATAAGAAAATCAACAAAAGTTCAAAAAACGCTGCGCAAAGCACAAAACCTCAAACAATGAATACCAGCCAGCAAAAACAACAAAAAAACGTTTTAAAATATATTCTAAATATAGCACACAAACGCATTTCCAACTTTAAAGAGAAAGAAGATTCTAATTAAATACAAACTAAGAGAAAACAACACGCGCCAATGATTACTCATTAAGTAAGAGAGCGCGAGTGAGAGAGATTCTGTCTGTATACATTTGAAGTTCTATTTGTGTGCCAACACTAACAGTGTTTCAGCAAATTGACAACGGGCCGGGTAGAACGTTTCGCAGCAATGTTTGTGTGCGCATTTAGTTGAGCCATCACCACAGGCCTCTTTAGCTCAGTGGCAGAGCACTGGTCTTGTAAACCAGGGGTCGTGAGTTCAATCCTCACAGGAGGCAAATCACCAACTTAAAAATTCTTTTTTGTGAGCTTTTTATTCAGCCTTATTACGGTTGTCGAAGACGAAAATCGAGAGCAGTCGAAGTCGTTGTCGATTTCGATTATTTTTGGTATTACGTAACTTTTTCGACTCTTGTGATTTTGTAATAGATTGAAAAGTAAAAGATGTGCTTTACTGTCAAAACAATGTTGCCGCTGTGGTACGCACGCGCAAGATTTGGATTTGCCTCCAACAATTCCACCATTTTTGAAAACTGTTGTTGCGTGGTTATTTTATTCCTGGAATAAATAAATAATTAATTAAATGAATTTTCTCACAAAAAACAAATACTTACATTTTGCAGCTCATCTTTGTAAACAAATGTGAATATATTCAGAAAACGACGCCTGCTTGTTCATTTTTACGGCGACAACTGACACAAAACAAGTGACGGCGACATAAACTTTATATCAGCGGTCGACATCAGATAAAAGTTTTTTGGTAAAATACCGCAAATTTACCCAATGTTGAAAATAGATAAATAATTTATTTTATACAATTTTGTTATATTTATTTATTGTCGAATATAAAATGTCAAAAAAATGTGTTAAATTTCAAATTAGTTAACGGCGTGTTAGCGGATGAAACCAACGGCTAACAATTGTTGTCAATTGAATGCGGCGACGTCTCTAGTCGTATGGAAAAAATTGATCGACTGTTTTAGCCAACTTTGACAGTCGTTTTCGTCTTCCGTGTTACGAAAATTGTAACAGATTGTGCATTTTCGACAACCGTAGTACCGTTTTCCAAAAAAATCGACTACGTCTTCGACAACCGTAATAAGGCTGATTATATTTTTAATAAAGAATTTGTTTTTTTAAAACTTTTTTTTTCATGAAATATTATTGGATTAGTTCAAATATTTGGACCTAGAAAACGAAGTATTATCCCGTGTATATGAAAATGGCTGTTCTCATACAATAATTGTCTCAACAGTTTCAAGTCGTTGAAATAAAAAATTTATACTAAAAAAAATTTGGAATATTATCCTGTGTGTGCATGAACTAGCTGTTCACATACAATAACTACCTAAGTCTCAATCGTTTCGAGTCGTTTAATTGAAAAATGTTTACTAAAAAAAATTTCTTTGAGGAAAATTTAACGAGATTTTAAACTTATTAAGAACATTTTTTGTGTTTTCTGAGGCACACCACCTTGACCTTACCGTCCGTCCGCCTGACGGTACATTGTATAATTGCAAGGCAAAAAAGGCAAAGGCCTGACTTTACTAAAATTAGGTGCTAACTTGTAAATGGATGTTTGCTATTTTATGACCAGTCCATGATGCTAAGAATGGTACGACGGGTAATACTACGAGGGCGGCGGTTCGGGCGGTTAGCCTAGCACAAAAAGCGCGGTATAAAGAGAAAAAAGTTAAGTGTTTTGGAAACTTCCATCTCTGCTATGAACACATGTTAAATTTTTCGATCTGGCAACTCCTTCATATAGAAACAGGTGTTCACAAAAGACGCATCCGCGATTTTTTTTACAATGGAAAAATTAGAAATGCGTGGTGTCATTAAATATTTACATAAAAAAGGTTTATCGGGACAAGAAATTCATAATGATATGGTGAATGTGTTAGGTGAAAGTGCTCCTTCATATGCAACAGTAAAAAATTGGGTTGCTGAATTTAAACGTGGTCGTACAAGCATTGAAGATGAACCACGTAGTGGACTTCCAAAAACAGCAACAACAACAGAAATTGTAGCCAAAGTGCAAGATATGGTATTAAATGATCGACGAATAAAAGTGCGTGAAATAGCTAATATCATGGGCATCTCAAATGATCGAGTCCATTTAAGTTTTCATGAAGAACTACAGATGAAAAAGCTTTCTGCAAGATGGGTGCCGGCCGCACTTGTTAACAGTCGACCAAAAACGCATAAGAATGAACATTTCTCAAGCTTGTTTGGATCGTTTTCAGCGAAATAAAATGGGTTTTAAGCGTCGTTTCATAACTGTTGATGAGACATGGATCCACCACTATACTCCAGAGACAAAAGAACAATCCAAACAATGGACTGAAGCTGGAGGAAGTGCCCCAAAGAAGGCAAAAACAATTCAATCGGCTGGTAAGGTTATGGCAACGGACTTCAAAGGTATTTTATTGATTGACTATCTGCAAAAGGGTAAAACAATAAATTCAGAGTACTATTGCAACCTTTTAGATCAATTAAATGTACAAATTCGAGAAAAAACGTCCTGGCTTACAACACAAAAAAATAATTTTTCATCAAGACAACGCACCAGCGCACAAGAGTGTTTTAACAATGGCTAAAATCAACGAATTAAAGTACGAGTTGCTTGACCACCCACCTCATTCTTCTGATTAAGCTCCCAGTGACTTTTACCTGTTCCCAAATCTAAAAAAAATCCTTTTACCTCAAATGAAGATGCAATTACAGTTGTAAACCACTATTTTGAAGACCTTGCGGAAAACTATTTTAATCAAGGGATAGAATTGCTAGATAAGCACTGGACTAAGTGTATTGAAGTTTCAGGAGATTATATTGAAAAATAAAAATATTTTTGAAAAACTAACTATTCTCTTTCATTGATAGGCTAAGAACTTTCCGAACCGCCCTCGCAATGATACGTTTGCGCGAATGCGCAAAGTTATTTTAGATAATCCGGCATTGTTGCTATGTTGCCACTTTAATTTCGTCGTGAGCTCGCCCGCATCAATATAAAGCCAATTTGTCGCTTTGTAAAAAATAGGATAAACATTAGACTCGCCCGTTCTAGAGGTATTTATACAATGCGTACGTTTTGTTAAACATATTTTTTTCCTTTCAGTATTGTTCGCCATCACCGCGAAAACCACGGTTTGGTGCGGTTTTGGGTTAGTGGAATTGTCGGTCCATATTTTTTTTTAAATTCTGATGGGCTAAACGTAACCGGGAATAGTGTTCGCTATGGCGCCATGATATCGGACTTTTTGCTACCTGAAATTGAAGCCCGCAATCTTGTCGACATTTGGTTTTAACATGTGCCGCTTGCCATAATGGATCTATGGAGAGGTAATTTCGAAGACAACGGGAATCGTAGCTGGTTTGTCAGTATAGACTTTGGACTTTACGTAGCGCCAACGAAAAAATTTAAAGGTGTGATATCACACGATCTAGGCGGCCAATCAACTGGTCAAAATGTAATTTCACGTAAAGTCCAAAGTATATGCTGACAACCGATTCAGGTTGTGGACGCCAACAGTACGCTTGTTATTAACGCCATACCGGTCGAAATGCTCGAGCGAGTCATCCGAAATTGAACCCTCAGATTAGCCAACCTAAGGAGTAGTTCTTCTTCTTTGACCAAATGGGAATTTATTTTAATTGTTTATGTCGTTTTTGACTGGGCTGATTGGTCAGTCTTCCTTCATGAATTAAATAAAACTAATTTATTTCATGTTTTCCCTGTTGTTTACAACATTTGAAGGAAATCGCGAGGGCCGCTATATGTATTTCTGGCGCCATCTGACATTTCCATTGGAAAGTTTGACATTTTTTAGCATAAACGTACTCAGAACGTTTTGACGTACGACCATCATTTGTGTTCTTTACATTAATTTGAAAAAATCAATTTGACAAAAAAAATGGAACTAACTCGTGAACATTTTCGAGCGATCATTTTTCACAATTTTCGACGTGGATTATCACGACAAGAGTGCATCGATGAACTTAAATCTTTGTGTGGCGATGAAGCAAAAACTGGTTTAATAAATTCAATCGTGGCCGACGCTCGCTCGAAGACGAAGGTCGTCTAAAAACGGCCGTTGTGCCAAAGAACATTGATGCCGTGCGTGAACTGATTGTTCTCGTTGGATCCCGCACAATTTGCCAATCGCTCAAAAAAAGGCTGGTGTCGATTGGTGCAAAGAAATTTTGAAAAAATACGATCGCGGTGCTTCAAAAAACGTTTATAAGATCGTCACAGGTGGCGAATCATGAATCTATGTGTATGAGCCCGAAAGAAACAGCAATCGATTGTGTGTGTTATCGAAGACGAGCCAAATCCAACGAAAGTTGTTCGTGGAAGTAGCACTTCGAGGCTAATGGTCGCCTGTTTCTTCGGCAAAACTGGTCATGCGGCGACTGTTCCGCTTGAGCAACGTAGGACGGTCAATTCTGAGTGGTACACCACAATTTGTTTGTCTGAAGTCTTCGGAGCCCTGACTTGGCACCTAATGCTTCTTTTTATTCCCGCACATCAAAAAAAAAAAGGTTAACGATTTTCGTCGCCGAAAGATGCTGTTGAAGTGTTTAAAAGCCATGTTTTGAAGGTGTCTCAATCGGAGTGGAAAAAGTGCTTCGACACTTGGTTTGAGCGCATGCAAAAGTGTATAAATCATGCTGGAGAATACTCAGAAAAACAATAAAACCATTTTTGATGATAAATATTCGCATTTTTATTATTAGGACGGAAATATATATAGCAGCCCTCGCATAGTCTGAGAAAAAATTAATAAACGATAAAGTTTTTAACCCCGTGGTAACTTTTGGCCCACCCTGTACTATACCAAATTTGATCGAATTCGGAATTAAACTGTTTGTTTTAGAGCGGTTGTTTGTAAAATCAGAAGGGATCTATAAACTTGGGCTTTATGTTACGTGGACCGGTGTGACCTCTTATTATATGAGCTGGTCTGCCGTCTTGTGATGGAAGTGTACAGGCCTTACATGCCAGTTAACCCAGGTTCAAATTCGAATAATAACATTTTTAATTTATTCAGCGGCGGGTTTCCACCTCGTATATGCCGGTTGTTTGTAAAATCGAAAGGAATCTTTGCACTAGGGCTTTATTTTACGTGGACCGGTGTGACCTCTTATTATATGAGCTGGGCTGCCGTCTTGTGATGGGAGTGTACAGGCCTTACATGCCAGTTAACCCAGGCTCAAATTCGAACAATAACATTTTTAAATTATTCAGCGGCTCGTAAATGTCGGAGTTTATTACATAGCTAAGAGATTTATCTCTCAGCTATGTAATGAACTTTTCTGTAAAGTCCAGAAGTCGTTCGGAACCGGCTTTAAACAGTAGGATCCGGTCAGTGAGTGTAAGAATTGAATCGCAGTCAGCGAAGTTCCCGCTTATTCCTTAATGGGATGTTGTGGGGTTTGTGTATGTCTACTACTGATCGATTGTATAGAACTGAAACAAATTTAGTAAATAAAGATGGATGTAATATGTGGATTTTAGAGCTAAAAACATAGAATTGGTTGAACATACACATGTGTGGGAGCTGTTTTAACCTATTTTCTTAAATGTTAACAGCCCCTGTCCCTTGTACAAAAAACTTGCTTCTGCCAAATTTCGTGAGGAGTGAATGCTCCTAGAGCCGGTAACAAAATCGGATAAACATATGGGTGGGAGCTATTCACAGCGGCCGTCTTTAAACAATAACATTGTGTGTAATTTTTTTGAGCTATGGAAATTCCGAACGGTTCTATTTTTTTATTCTATTTTTTATGCATTTTCTGAGAAAATGAATACTTTTTGCAAAAATGACACCAATGCCTCAAATCTTTGGGGGCCCATAAAAAACTGCATGGCTTTGGGCAAAACTGGGAGACACGGGTCTATTTTTTTGGTCTTTTATCACCATGTGGTGTCGTTATACTCGTACGGTGTTGTACTGTGTCATTGAAGCGATCACAACTTCAACTCTTCAGGCCGCCATGAATAGTTTTCTGATTAGGTGTCGAAAATGCGTGGAAGAGCTTAAAATACATTTACGGTCTATCATTTTCAAACAGAAATAGTCATATAAAATTAAATTTAATTTTCTATATAATAAAGAAAATAAATTAAAATAATTTATTAAAAAAACTTGTTTGAAAATCCTTTAGTAGCACAATTAAAGCGCCACCCTGTATTTCAGCTGTGATTTCCTCAAGGCGGCTCTTAATGCCACACATGCGATGCAACCCTCGAAGGTATGAAGTACAAATTTGCCCACTCGATAAACTGACGACGGCGATCCTTTTTAATTAGCTGACGCAATCGTGCGACATGACATCCTTCGATTATTTTCACTGCAACTACGTCAAGTCTCTGTTATAATCGTATGCCAACCTCGTTGAGCAACCTCTAGACAGCATATTGGGGTGCGACATTAAAAATTGGATACACCTCTTTAAGCACTGTCAGCAAGGTAGAGGAAGCCGCTTGATTATTGAGTATTCCATCCATAAAATCATAAATGTGGCTTGAAAAACGTCCAAAATTATTTCGATAACTCACAATATATTTTGTTTAATTGAAATTTATTTCCCTATTGTCCCATCTAGTTACGCTGTATATCGTACAACAATAGCTAATATTTTTTTTTATTTTACAACAATACAACAATAGCTTATATCTGTTTTTCTTTTATCTTAGAACAATAATAATTTTGAACTTTTAGATAAAATAAGACAAATTAATTTAATTTTTTCGAGCATTTCATATTTCATAGAATGCTAGATTGTAGAGAATAGAGAACGTATGTAGCATTCTAGCAATTCGGGCTTTCAATTAGCGCCCAGCAGCTTCAGGGCCTCTTTAGCTCAGTGGCAGAGCACTGGTCTTGTAAACCAGGGGTCGTGAGTTCAATCCTCACAGGAGGCAAATCACCAATTTCAATATTTTTAGTTTTGTATTTCAATAAGAATTAAATTGATAGATTTTTCGCTGGTCATAGTAAATTGTATTATTGATTTTAAAGCTGAAAATGTTTCAACAAAAAAAACACTAATGAAATGTTGAGAAAAGTAAGGTCTCCAAATGCCGGGGAAGTATTTTCTATTGAAAATGAGTTTATGGTTTTGTAAAAAAGAATTTAAATGCAGTTTTGCTTTTTTACATTTAAGGAAAAAAAAATTAAAACTAATATTTTAATTCAATAATCGAAGCTTGCTTATAATTTTTCTGTTTTAAAATTAGTAAGTTCTGGTAGAGTCTTAATGTTTTAAAGAAGCAATAAAAATCTCTTAATTTATTTCATTATTTATTTTTTTTAATATGTATAAAACATTCTTTTTTAATTGATCTATTAAAATAAAACATGAAATACATTATAAGGGTGATGGCAGAGTGCGCGCTCAAAGCCGAGCTGAGCTGAAAGCTGATTGAAATTCTTAAAACTGTGCCCATACAAATTAGTACAAATCGGCATCGGGATGGCAGAGTGCCCGCCGAGCCGAGTCGAACTGAAAGCTGATTGAATGAAAGAAAACTGTTTTGAAGCGTTTTTTCGAGCTGATTGGTGCTGATATTTGATTATATGTGTAAAGATTTAAGTTGTTTGTAATTTCCCAGCTAGCATTTGGAAGATCATTTTTTGAAAAATCACCTTGCTGAGTCTTCTTCGAGTACTTTTAGTGATCAAAAACTGATTAATCACCTACATGATCAATAAAGGACTCGATTATGATTCGCGCTAATGGGTAAAAAGATTTCGATTTAAATTATAACAACAAATTGTATAGTTATCGCAAATTAATCTTCCAGACGTTTGAAATTTGACTATTATTTCCGTTATTTATTATTAGTTATCGCTCATCTGGAAGATTGAAAAATGCTTAATCAAAAACAGATCATGCAGGTGTTTTAAAAGTGATTATAATTAAGTATTTTATGATCAAATTTTTCTCAGATAAATGATTAAAAACTACTTGTTATGTTTTTGTTTTCTTAAGAATAGCGAGACAATCTTTGCGTATTTTTGAGTAAATGTCAAAAAGTTTAATTTTTGTTCATTTATAAAATTAAGATAAAATTAAGAAAAGAAAAAGAAGATCATTTATTGTGAAAGTGAAGTATACAAAAAAATAAAACGTGTAATTAAATTTAATACTTTTATTACAATCATTAAAGTATTGTAATAAATTAGTTTTTAGTTTTTTGTTATATGTTAAAATAAGTTTTAAAGCTGGACTTTAAATGTTTAAAGTAAAAATTATTAAATGTAATAATTTTTTTGTATACTTTATGTTTTTTTTTTTTATAAAATGTATTCTTAAAATTGGATCCAACTATTTTTAACGAAATGAACTATTTTTAACAAAAAAAAATATTTTCTTTTAAATAAATATTTTCTTTCAAATAAACAATTATTTTCTTTTAAATAAACTCAGAAAGCCGACTGAAAAATACTCGATTAAACACCCCTGTTCCGTAATCCGATTTGGAGCGAAATCCGAATCCAAGTAAAATAAAACAGTCCAGTACTCATCTTCACAAGAACTTTTGTGATATATTTTCATTTGCAAATATGCTTTATTCGCAAAACTACAAAAGCAAGTCAAAATATCACACAAAAGTTTTTGTGAAAATGAGTACTGGACTGTTTAATTTTACTCGGATTCGGATTTCACTCTAAATGGGATAGCGGAACGACTGATAAATGACTCAAGTTAGAGTCATAAATGACGCAAAAAAGACTCCCAAATGATAAGAAATATGAGTGATTAATGACGATAAAATGACTGATAAATTACTCAGCAAAGACTCGTAAGTGATTCTAACATGACTGAAAGACGAATCCAAAAAGAGTCACAAATGAAGTCAAATGAGACTAACAAATTATCAAAAACCGTTTCTAAAAAGACTTTAAAACTACTCGGAAAGGGGTCGAAAATGACTCTAAACTAATATAGAAAATGACTCATAAATGATTTATTAAGAAGAGTCGCGGGGCAGGCACACTTTTCTCCCGACAAAAGTATCTTTAATGTTCAGAAAAATTGCGCATATTCGCGCAGAAGAGTCGAAAAAGACTCGAATTTGGTTAAAAAATTCAAAAAATGCTAGCTGGGTTGTCAACGGTTCTTAACACGGCACACAGGTTGACATAGTCAACTAAACTCTTTTTACAACACACACACGTTGTAAAAGAAATCTATTTAGGGCTCTCGATGTGGAGTCTCTTTAGAGTTGGCAAGATTGAGTTGTATTTTCCTGGGCAATTGTGTGAAGAAAACTTGAAAAGTAAGGTTTACAACAGTAGTTCTCATTCGTTTGGGGAGACCCTGGCCTTATAGAGTTCGGTTTTACTTTCAACAATTGCAGCAAGGCTTTCTGAAGAGGGTTGTCACGGACCCGAAATCATGATAAAAGTAGTGTGCAGCCACGAAAATCAATGTCACTTTGCCATTTTGTTAAAAACTTGTCTTCTATTAAAATATAGAAGCAAGAGGTCTCGAGCCGGTTTAATCCCTGTTCAATGTGTAAAAGCAACAGGCCGAAATAAAACAAACGAGCTAAACATTTTGATACTGTTGAAATAATTCTCTCTGTTTTGTTTGACAAATGTTTCGAATATTAAACAAAATTATTTAAATTTGATCAATCGTATTTATAATTAACTGATTATTCATAGTTCAGATTAATATGAAATTTCCATTATTAGATTAATTATTTAATCACATTATTGACTAACCCAAATTTTGACTAACAAATATCAACTACATAATAACATTCATAAATAAAACAATATAAAAAACACAAAACACACAGCCAAATCACAGTAAAAACAGTGCAGATTCAGCGCCGATTTCAGCATTCACTCTGCCATCCCCAAATTTCATATAAGCATGAATTAAGTTCGACTCGACTCGGCTCCGCTTTGAGCGCGCATTCTGCCATCAGCCTAAGAAACCCCTTTTTCCGACAAAAAAATGTGGTTTGTAATCTCGTTTAGTACCGATTATTTAATAAATAAATAAATAAATAAATAAATAAGTAAATAAATAAATACATAAATAAATAAATAAATAAATAAATAAATAAATAAATAAATAAATAAATAAATAAATAAATAAATAAATAAATAAATAAATAAATAAATAAATAAATAAATAAATAAATAAATAAATAAATAAATAAATAAATAAATAAATAAATAAATAAATAAATAAATAAATAAATAAATAAATAAATAAATAAACATTATTAGGAAAAACTTAAAAATATTTGTTGAATATTTTAAAATTTAAAAAATTTTCAAACTTTAAAATTATCAAATTATTATCAATCAAAACCAACAACTTGCTGCTAACAACCGACAAAAGAGAAGTAGAAACATTTACTACAATTTCCATTGTGACAAATTTCTCGTGGAATTGACCATATGCGTACATAAATCAACACACACACACAAACATAGACACTCCACAGCACTGCTATCGACTGTTGTGGAGACAGAGAGTTCGTCAGCTGCATGCGAGCAAATCGGGTTTTTAATTAGCGCCAGTCGGCGTCAGAGCCTCTTTAGCTCAGTGGCAGAGCACTGGTCTTGTAAACCAGGGGTCGTGAGTTCAATCCTCACAGGAGGCAAGCGAAAGAACTTTTTTTGAGGTTATTTTTGGAACACATTTTTATGATTTTTTTTGTTAATGAGTAATTGCAAGAAACTTTCTATTACTAGTGTATCTTATATTGTATGTGAGTTTTTGTTTTGTTACGAGTATCATGGGGTTTTAAGAAAAATATTAATGTAGAATTTAAAAAATATTAGAGATTTATATGTAAATAAATAGCAGAAATTTATTGCATTTAAACAAACTGGTGAAAAATAATTTGTAGAATATTTTCTTTTTTAACAATTGCCTTGTACTTTTAAGCAGATTTAAATAAAAGTTGCAAATAAAAATAGTTATTGTTTTTTTTTAATAAAAATATTTTATTTTGTGTTTGGCAGCTTAAAAGAATAATTTTTTTTTCGCAATGCCTGGCACGAGGTCGTTTACAAAACATACAGATGGCAATTTAAATTTATTTTGTTGATATTTTTAATTTTTCAATATATTGAATGAAAATAAACATTTAATCGACAAAAAAGTAGACAAATAAGATTTCAAGAAATTTGCGACAATGTGTAAATTAAGTTGCAATAAGTTGAACAAAACAGATATTATTGTTAAGTTTTGCTGTGATTTTTACATTTATTTATTTTTTTTATTATTTTATTATTAAATTGTTTCGTGATGTCCAGTTTTTTAATAGTAATAAGAAATTATGACGAATGAAATGTAAAACTATTGATTTTCAAATAAACCCCTGAAGAAGTTAGAAAAAAGCTAACGAAACGTTGGGAAAATATGAAATAAATTAGTTTTATTTAATCCATGAAGGAAGACTGACCAATCAGCCCAGACAAAAACGACATAAACAAATAAAAAAATTAAAGATTTTTAAAAAAATAAAATATTTTTGAAAAAAAAAATCATTTTAAGACAGAGTAAAACAAAAAAACATGTGCCCAATCTAGAGGTCCTTTTTCAATAGGGGCTTTTTCACAGATTACTTGTGTCAAACTTTATTTATTTTTCGTTTCAGTATTGTTTGCCATTTCGTCGTGGAAAGATTAACACCGAGGTATGGTGCGGTTTATGGGTTGGTGGAATCATCGGTCCACATTTTTTTTTAATGATGAATAACCGTGAATGGTGCTCCCTATGATATCAGACTTTTTGCTACCTATAATTAATTCTCGTAATCTTGACGACATTAGGTTTCAACAGGACAGTTCCACCTGCCATACAGCTGCTCAAACCATGGATCTATTGAGAGGTAATTTTGAAGAACAGATAATTTCACGTTGTGGACCGGTGAGCTGGTCGCCTAGAACGTGTGATATTACACCTTTCTTTTTAAAAAGCACCTTTCTTTTCTAAAAGCATTTTTTGCTGACGGAGGTTAGATGAGAACATTTGCACTTTCAATTCGAACGGTCTCGAGTTCGAGCACCAGTAGGGTATACAATTTAATTTTTTTTTTGTAGAATTATGCTAGATTTTTTTTTTAAAAATATTGAAACTTACTTATTAAAAAATCTTATCAATTAAACAGCATTTTTTTGTTGGTGGAGGTTAGATGAGAACACTCGCATCTTCTATTGGAAAGGTCTCGGGCAAGAGCCCCAGTAGGGTATACAATTTATTTTTTGTAAAATTAAATGGAAGCGTTTACGCCTTCAATTTGGAACGTCTAGAGTTCGAGCCCATGTAGGGTATACTTATTATTTTTTATTAAATAATTTTCTATAAATGCTTTTGAAAAGAAATTTCAAAAAAATTCCTGTGGTTATATGGGAACGTTTGCGCCTTGAATTCGGAAGGTCTCCAGAGGTTCGAGCCCAAGTTGGGTATAAAATTCAATTTTTTTTTGTAGCAATATATGGCACAGCACGATCCGTTTCCCAGTGTGCGACAAGGGTTTTGCTCGAAAATTATGTTTTTTAACGAATCGCATTTTTATCTCGATACCTGTGGTAACAAGCAAAACTGTGGACATCGTGAAACACACCCGTGATCGTCGAGAAGTCAATTCCTCCCTAAAGAGTGACAGTTTGGTAGGGATTTGAAGCGGTGGCACGATTGGTCCTTTATTTTGTTGAAATGGTACTGAAACGTTCGTTTGGTTGAGATGAGGGACAGAGGCATAATAAACCATTGTTTTTTTGTGGCCGAAGGTCGATGACATGGAATTGGAGGATTTGACCGGTACCTATTGCTTAATATGGGCTCCAAACTGCTAATGTTTCTCATATCAATAAATAACTCATGGCCTTCACAGGCCATCAAGTTATTGATATCCTTGCCTTCGCTTAGCATCAACGCTGTCTCTATTAACACTGAGACATCCTCGTCGGTTTATTCGGGCTTTACTGCATCCACTCACTCAGGAGTTCAACCATTAAAGTCGCTTCACTCGATAGAAAAGTCGTTCCAATATTTGAACTCAAAACCCGCAAACACGTTTGGCTTTAAAAAAAAAAACTTCATCCAAGTTACGTTCATTCGACATTTTCATTCGGTAAGTTATGTTGGCGTTTTTTTTTGTAACGGGTAATCAATCTAGAGGTATCTTTTCAATACGGGTTTCTTCACAGATTACGCGTGAGTTGTATTCAACTTTATTATTTTTCTTTTCAGTATTGTTTGCCATTTCATCACGGAAATACTTCCACCGCGAAAACCATGGTTTTCGATCATTACGCCGAACTGGTCGAAATGCTCGAACGAGTCATCCAAAATTGGAACATCAGAATGGACACCCTGAGGCGCAGGTGCGGCCAACATTTGAAGGAAATTATATTCAAAAATAAATGGCATAAAATGTCCTTTCGGATGAACAATAAAGATTTCTCACTTGATTTGAATTTTTGTATTTTTTTAGATGTTTATACTGTTTGGTTTGCATTTATTAGGTCTTTTATCATTATTATGACTTGAACAGTTTATTCTGGTTTGAGACCTTTTGTTGTTTCGTTTGCAGAATCAACTTTGAAAAATAATCATCCATTAAATACCCTATACCATAGGAAATTGTGTCATTTCCGTTTGCCGTTCTTGAGAAAAATGTAGCGTTTTAAAAAGTATTGATAGTCTCGATCGTCGTAAAGTCCCATAACGACGGGTTTATAAGATTTCGAAGCCCACGTGGAAAACCAGCTCAGGTAAAAACCTGTAAACTTATTCGCTCTCAAACTACACGCAGAGAAAAAATATGGTTACTATATGGTCACGGCAACAATAGTATGTTCTCTGCAATAAAAGTATGGATGTCGCAACCATAGTATTATTTTCTGAATTTAATTTTGACAATAGTATGATTGCGGCAATATAAATATTGTTGAAATGTAACAAAAGCATTGTTGCCAAATTAAAAAAATGATAATATGGTTGTAGCAACAATATAAATATGGTTGGTGGGACAAAAGTATTGTTTCATGGGTTTTTTGTTAACAATAACATGATTACGGCAATCATACAGGCAAAATCGTAATTTATTTTTAATTTGACAATGTTATTTGTACGAGTCTTACGCAATAATAGTAGTTTCTATATATAAATTAATTTTTTTCAAAACAAACTTCGGATTAGTATAACTGAAATATTTTTAATAAACGAATTGTTTCTACTGTTAAATAAATCACTGCCTTTATAAAGAGTTTTATGTATTTTTACATAACTTATTTAATAAAAATCTCTATTGTTGAATAAAAACATAACCCAATCTTTATAAAAAAATTTTAGGATCATAGCAGGGTTGTGTGTAAGTCATACTATGGCTCTAAGGATCATACTATGATTGTATGTGCAACATGCTATGGTTGTGAGGATCATAATATGGTTATGGAGATCATAGTATGTTTGAGTGTGAATCATACTATGTTTGTGGGGATCATAGTATGGTTGTGTGTGAATAATTCTATTGTTGTAAGGGCCTCATTATGGGGATCATAGTATGGTTGTGTGTGAACCATACTATTGTTGTGATGATCATAATATTGTTGTGTCACAACCGTGTAACCTACAATAGTATGATGCTCTTCGAATATTGTTACCCCAACCATACTTTTTTTCTGCGTGTAGTAAGCAGTAATGTAAGGTAAAGATTTGTAGGAATTTATTTAAGAAACTGTTTACGGTGTTCGGCCAGCGCAAATAACTTCGAATATTGAACTTTTTTAAATACATCAAGCAAAATGTAATCTTCGAGAAAAAAAGACCTCCTCGCCTCATCCTAAAGCCGCTAAGAAACGCTCTACTTAGTCAAAAAATGTTAGCCATGCCTTAGTTAAGCTTGTAAGTAATCCGAATATTGAGTTTTTCAAAATACAACCAACAAAACTTAATCTTCGCCAGCAGCAACCCATAGCAGAATAATGTACATACCATTCATCAGGTAAGTATATAAGAAAAAACGACCTCCTAAGGCCGCTAAGAAACGCTCAACTAGGTCAAGAAATGTCAGGCATGACTAAGTTAAGCTTGTGAGTACCTGCTACAATTTCTTACAAACCTGCTTCTTAAACAGCAGGATTTCATTTGTGAAAGGAAAAGTACAATATAAAACAAAGCAGGGTATCAAAAATGCGGTGTGGCTGTAGTAGTTTTCCCTGATGTCCTCTATTGGTAGTCCTTAAAATTCAGTTGCACATTACGCGGGTGAGGAGAGTCTATTTTGTAATGCATATATGGAATGCCATGTAGTTCTTTTCAACGTCCAAGGGATGTCTGACTGGTGGCGGTTATTCTTGCTGTGTTTTGCATTTACCACCGTCCGCCGTTTGTTCGTTCGTTCCTCCAGCCGTCCAAAACACGTTACATGGGTCTGGCCATAAATAAATGTATCTCTGTGCGATACACGAGCATGACTAGGATAGGGTTGCAAAATAGAGTTCATTATGTTGCGTTCATATTGGCACAAACCTCACACCACCAGCTACACACACACAGGCATATGTTCACACACGTTTCATGCATACATTCGCAGCCAGTTATGAGAAGGTCCTTTTGCCACACTAATTAAGTATGAAAACCTTTCGTTTAATTAAATTTTATTGTTTGACTTACCAACTGACACTTGAAATATAAGAGGCATGCATGTGTGTGTGTGTGGAGTCCGTGTTAATTCTAGGGGAAATAATTACAAAGGACGCGATTTTTCCTTTTCTATTCGTCTCATTAGGAAGGCTATAGCTAAGGTGCACAAGTTTCCTTTAAGCTGTAGGTATAATTTGAAACCAAAACCTCCGCCTTCACTCATTTTTCGAGTGTATAAAGGCGAGGATGTTGTCGAACTATTCACAATTGAAACGAAAGGAAATTTTTCTTCTCAATAAGAAGAGACATGAAACTTGCCTCCGAATAGCTAAGCAACGAGTGCTTTTTGGGGAAGCTTTAACAAAAGGCCTCAACTAAGAAATGTTCAGAAATGGACTCTTCAAAAAATTGCAATACTTTCAAATATTGATAAGTCGGTTCGGCTGCTGAAAGGTTACGAACTGGACGACCACTACGCTACATAAGATACCACATAGCGGATAGTATAAGTTCCCCATTGACAGACTAGAGGTGCCATTGGCAAAAAAGTATAAGAAGATCAGATTGGAACGATCGAAAAAGAAATTTAAATTATACAACAAGAGTACGAGATATCAAATTGACCCCGGATTTATATCGTAGCTACATTTATGAGATTAGATAAGTTCTTTTAGTGTAACAAGCTCGGTTAACTAGACAGATTGCAATCTGGTAATCTGGCAACATTAAACAAAAATTGAGAGCAATATGGCAACATTGTTTCTCTTTGTAAGGGGTGTTTTTTATTGGGGTATAGAACTTTAAGTTGGCATCACATTTTTAACTGGCGGCCATTTTGTCAGCTGTCAAGTGATTAATATTTAGTTTGGTTTGCCATTTCATCATGAACAGGTTGACAAAAGAACAACGCTTGCAAATCGTGCAAATTTATTTCGAAAGTAATGGTTCAGTTCGCGAAGTTCACCGCAAGCTCCGTCCATTTTATGGTCGACATAATCGTCCATCAGAGCAATTAATTCGGTTAACCATGGATCGGTTAACATGGACCATTGGATTATTTTCTTTGGGGATATGTGAAGTCGCTCGCCTACGCCAACAAACCAGAAACGTTAGGGGACTTGGAAGCCAACATTCGTGGCGTTATTGCCAACATACGGCCCCATATGCTCGAAAAAGTGGTTGAAAATTGGACCTGTAGAATTGGCTTTATTCGAGCCAGCCGCGGCGGCCACATGCCCGAAATCATATTTAAACATTAATGGCATAAAATTATCCTTCCAATAAAGCCAAATTGATGGACATTAAAACGATTTTTTTGTGTTTTATTTCAATTCGAAGTTCTATACCTCAATAAAAAACACCCTTTATAAGTATACCCCAAAGAGAATTGACCTACAAGAGGGTTCATCGGCTAATTCGTCAGAAACTTTCAAAAGAAAATCTGTTCATCGGCGAATTTGCCAAAAGCATACACATTTTTTTTTTTTTAATTTTTATTAAATATTTAATAAAATATATTAAATAAATTAATTGCTTAACCTTTTCCGTGTAGAAATGGGTAAATGTCATTGATTTATCAGTTTGAGTAGATTTATAGTTTTACTTATGCTATTTCGTGCAGTTGCACCCATTACGAATTCGACGAGTGGCCTCTTCTCGTTTTTCTGCACACATTGGAGAAGTCGTCCAAAGCACATACAAAAAAATTTGTATATTGCATTAGAATAATTAATGCTATATAATAAATCTATTAATTGCTATTAAAATTGCTATTTAAAATTGTGTAAACTGTCATTGATTTATCAGTTTGAGTTGATTTTATAGTTTCACTTATGCCATTTCGTGCAGATGCACCCAATACGAATTCGACGATGAGACCTCTTCTCGTTTTTTTACACATTGACGATTATTTAAATAATTAATAATAAATCAATAAATTGTCACGCCTTTGCCTTAAAAAAATGTGTGAAATGTCATTGAATTATCAGTTTGAGTTGAATTATAAGTATAGTTTCACTTATGCCATTTCGTGCTATACAAATTCGATGATGAGACCTCTTTTGTTTTCTTTTTTTGCACACGTAACAAAAAATACATGTTTTTATAAGACAGGGTGTGTCATGTTCGATTTTAAAATGGAAAAACAAGTGGACAAATTAAGTTGGACCGTGTCGAAGCTTCTTTATCCTTCATCATGAATTACGACCCAGCATGAAAACTTTATCAAAGGGGCATTGTGCTGGCCTGTTTTCCATCCGGATGTGTTTCGGTATGAGTTTAAGAGAAAAAGACTTCCAAAGTCTTTTTTCTTGTTTTTTGTAAACATAAGAAAAAAACACATGTGTTTATAAGACAGGGTGTGTCATGTTCGCTTTGAAAATAGAAAAACGAGTAGAAAAATTAAATTGGGCCGTGCCGAAGCTTCTACGCCCTCTTTCATGGATTACGGCCCGGTATAAATACTTTATCAAGGGGGCGTTGTGTCGTCCTGTTTTTCAACCGGGTGTGTTTCGGTATGAGTTTACGGGATATATCCTTTCAAAGTTCAGTGCACCCACTACAAACTCTTTTGTTTTGTAAACATACCAAAAAAACATGTGTTTTTATAAGACAGGGTGTGTCATGTTCGATTTTAAAATCGAAAAACTAGTGGGCAAATTAAGTTTAATTATCCAACTTCAACATAATATAGAGAATAATATGCTAATGATTGATTTTATTCTTTTAAAAATTTAAAGCAATCGCAAAGTGGACGCAGCTCCGCCGATATTTTCTCAAAAATGTGCTTCGATTCATGCCAACATTCTATCCAAATGTCATCGTAATATCTCTATTAGTTCATGAGATATTGAGTTTTTAAAGTAAGTGATGTGTGGGCAACGCCCTCTTGACCAAATTTTACCATAACATAGTCTAGAAAATGTCTTAGTCATTGATTTCATTCGGTTAAAATTCCATTACTTTGGCCATAAATGCGATTTTTAAAGGAGCGAGGCAACGCTCACTTTTCCGCCTGCATAAGTTTCGATCCCTGCCAGCATCTTAGTTTCAAATACCATCTCTCTCTCTCTATCTCTAATAGTTCACAATGTATTGCGTTTTTAAGTTCAGTGTCGTGTGGACGGTGCCACGCCCTTTTGCCCAATTTTACTGTAACATAGTCTAGAATAATTTCTTTATCACTGATTTTTTTTTGTTAAAATTTTATAACGATCGGTCCATTACTTTGGGTTAATATGCGTTTTTTTAGAGCGGCGTGGCACTGTCCACTTTTCCGCCAGCATGCGTTTCGATCCCTGTCAGCATTGTATGTTTCAAAAATCATCGTCATATCCCAAATAGTTCATGAGATATTGTGTTATGCTCAGGGTTGTTGATTTTTCCAGCGGTTGACCCAATCCTTTTCAGGGAAAAATGTTTACCTCTTGACCGATCTGGCCCATTGTTGATACCAGCCGTTACAGCCCATGTTTCTGCAATTTCAGCTACCTAACTTTAATAGTGTGACCTGCCATTTGTTTTCCACAGACAGACAGACAGACGGACATGGCTAGATCATCGTAGAACTTTCAGAGCAGTATTTCAAGATGTTGCCAGCGGAATGATAAAGTGAATATACCCTCTAACCCATGATGGAGGCTATAACAAATTCGAAGCTTTTCGATAGAACCCGAGTAAATGTATCTGTGTAGCTAAGCGCACTACATTATTTACGATGACTGTATCATCGTGACTTTCTTTCTCAGAGACCTTCTAAGCAAAGCGTATTTTTAAGGAACGCTTAAGAAAAAACAAGGAATACAAGGGAGTAATTCCCATTTCCTTGGTGAAACGTGTAGTTTTAAATAAAATAAAAGTTCTCTGTTGTATACCTAAGTACTCGAGACTTTTTTTATCAGAGACCTTCTATGCAAAGCGGAATTCCAAAAGTACGGTTAAAAAACAAGCAATAAAAGGCAGTAATTCTCATTTCCTCGGTAAAATGCGTAGCTTTAAATAAATCGGATAATATTCGAAGATGAGAAAAAATATTTCTGTTGTATACCTAAGAACTCGAGCGGTTCTGTATCAGATACCTTCTAAGCAAAGTGGTTTCCCATAAGAACGGGTAAAAAAATAAGCAATAAAAGGCAGTAATTAAATTTTTCTAGGTAGAAGTCTCCTTAAAAATACCAATTTTTAAAAATATTAACAACAAGAAGCAATAATTCTCGTTTCCGATCGGGTAAAATTCAAAGATCTATAGACGCAGGGTTTAGGTTTCTGCAATGTATGAAAGTACTCCAATTAATTTTTGGAAGACCTTTGTTAAAGGCTGTCTCTCATAGGAAATTCTTCTACTGGCAACTGTGGGCATTGTACCCCACCAAATGCTTTAAGCAAAGCGATTCTTCAACAAAAGGATTTTTATCAAATAAACGAACCACAAAAAGCTGTAATTCTCATTGCCTTAGTGAAAGGCGTTGCCTAAAGAAAATCAGGTAATAATCGAAGATATCTACTAGAATAAGGGCAAAGACATGTGATTTATAAGGACTAGATTTTCAGCGGGGTGTCTCTATTCAGATACGATTTATTCCACCGAGTTCTTTAAGCAAAGCGGTTCTTCAAAATAATTAAATATTTTTACTTAGCTTATAGTCAGATTTAAGGCCATGTCTCTATTGAACATTATATTCAAAAATTTGCTTAAAAAAGAAACAAGTAGCAGTAATTCTCATTTCCTTCGTGAAAGGCATGGCTTAAAACCATAGGTAATATTCGGAGGCCGCCGTAGTTTGATGGAAGTGTGCACGACTATGATGCCAGTAAACCCAGGTTCAACCCCGAATAAGAACATCTAACAGTCGGGTTTCCAAGTAGTAAGAGATTTATCTCTAAGTCATGAAAAACATTCAATAAAAATATACTAGCCGTTGGAGAGGGCTTTATATAACAGGTCCCGGCCATTGAGTACAAGAATTGAATCGTGCACAGCTCACTGATTTAAGAGAAGTTCCACTTTTTTCCTTAATGGGATGTTGTAGGAAATTATGTAAATAATACTCAAAGAATTCTGATAGCAACAGGGTTCATATCTCCTGAGTACCCGAGGACATTTTTTTATTTTAAACGGTTATGTTGGTCATCAAAGAAATTCTGCAGACAGTTTTGGCTGCAATATTTATTCTAATGCTTTAAGCAAATCGATTCTCCAAAAGAAAGTTTTTTAAAAACAAGTAACAACAAGCAGTAATTCGCATTACCTTAGTGAAAAGCGTAGCTTAAACAAATTGGGTATTACTCAAAGGCCTCTGAAGGAGACAGGATAATACTCTACGCTGTATACCTATGGATGCTATGTTATTTTTTACGGTCCATAGACGTAAAAAGCAAGACTATTATTCTGTTTCCTCCAAAAATGTCTCTTTTAAAACTTTCTGCGGGTAATTGTGTGAAAAGTGCCCACCAAAATTTTCAAGAAAAGAGATTTTAACAAAAAAAGGAGAAATAATTCTCATTCAGTTAGTGATAGACTTTGCTTAAAAAGGGCGACTTCTAGGGTTGCCAAGGAAGTTTCGATAAAATTTAGAAGTTTAGAATTAATTTTGACTTTAACGAGCCAAATTACCTCTTTAATCGATTTATCCTAAGTCTACCCCAGAGTATTCTTTAGAAAAACTTATGAAGAAAACGGCATTTGAATATCATTCTTGCGTAAAAAAATTGTATTTGCACAAGTCCTTCAAGCACATCCGTTGAAACTTAAGTACAGTTGTTGTAAGGACTACTGAACGATGGACAGAACAAAACTGAACTGAAGAGAGGAAAGGAAAGGAAAGAGAGAGACACTTTAAACATACAAAACAAGGGAAAGCAAAAAAGCGACGAACAATGCAGGGAAACGAGGAAGCAAGGATATGCTATACAAGCAAAAACAAAAGCAGGACGGCACACCTGCTGTTAATGAAGCAAGTCTGTGCGTTTTTCCCTCCTTCGTCTAAAGGATGTTCAGCAATGAAAGTAAAAGTCTCAAATATCCTGGAAACCGGTCGTGTTGAGACCAAAGGGAGAGCATAAGAAATACATACCAACGAGAGTGTTAGGTAAAGAAGGAGAGGAAAAAGATAACATTAAAAAAAACTCCCTAAGAAATTTCTAAAGAGTGTCCTTAAAATTTCTCTCTTAAATTGGCGTTTTACAAAAATTGTGCAATGCGGCTGCTGCTTAACATCGTCATCGTTGTCATCATCTCATGCTAACAATTGGAACTGGTTCCATAATTGTTGGTCTATGAATAGAAATCAACCGCTCGTAAATACTGAAGAGCATTTTTCATGGAGGGGGGTTTTTATGGGTTGTAGTATAATTTATCTAAACAAACCTAATTAAAATCTTCTAGCGCCAGCATCAATTCATGAAAGTTATTTTTAAGTTTTCTGGGTTAAGTTGTTGTTGAACTGGGTTTGTGGCGTTTATTTTCTCTTTTTTTGGAGGTTAAGTACCGGCAATGTGTCATTATTTGAAGATATTATTTAGTGAATGGAAAATTTAAATGTAGTAGAATTATGGTGCAATTTGTGTGCTTAGTTTGTCGTGAGCCTTTCTTTTTTTAAAAAGAATTTCCTCGACCTTTTGGCCAATATTTTTCATAAACAAACAACAAGAAGCCGTAATTCTCATTCTCGCAATGTAAGGCGTTGCATAAATAGATCAAATGTTTTTTTAAATAGATCTGGTAGATACTGGCCTTATGTTGTAAAACAATATATTTTATTTTTTAAGTCCTAAGGGGTCTGAGGGAAACGCATCATTTGAACAGGAGGCGTCCGAAAAGACTTGGGGGTCAACTGAGTGGGCCTGACCGGATAATTGCAGAGGTGCAGCACGTCATGTGGTCCCTGATGACAGGCGGGGCAAACATCCGCAACGTTAGCATTAATTCGATCCCAATACGAATTGGGGCGGCTAAAGCATCCAGATCTCTGATGAGCCAGAACCACGTGTGTCTGAAATCTCCGGGGAATGTACCCCTAGCACTACATCCACGTTATAGCTGGATACTGCTGCTGTGACTTCAGCGTTTATACGAGTATTGTTGGGACCTGCCTAATAGTTTCGATGATCTAAAGGCTACCTCTTGTACCGCTGGACCTCTCTTTAGATCATGAAGATCGTACCTGATTTGCCTGGACGGGAATATCCTGTCCATGAGATGGTGGATGGGATGACTATTGCGAAGACACCCAAGCAGGCAGTGTTAGACAACAAGAAATTGTGTCTGCACACACTTAGGACCTTCGTCTGCTTATGTATATGTCAAAATCCTTGGAAAGGTCAAGAGCCACGAGGACCGTCCTGTCGTTGGGCTTGTTCTGGTTTAGGCCGCGATTTATACATGTAGTGAAAGCGTGTAAATCAGTTGTGCTATGCTGCTTGCGGAACCCAGTGTAATGATCAGTCCATGGAAGGTGTTCGATCAGGCTTGAGAGGAGCAGTGCTTGAAGCGTATTTGCTGTGGATGATATGGGCAACGTCACCAATAGTAAATTGTGGTGGTTCCTCTTCGACTCGGAGAGCGCGGATACTATGCTCTCTGGGCGCTCAATAAAAAGTCAGTTCAATTAACTCAAGCACCGCTTTGGATCTCTCACTGTTCTGTCATCGAACGTGAAGGCAGTCCTATCATCCTCTCTTCCAGGGTTAGAGAGCGATTTTAACGTTGTCCACAAATTACCGATTTCGGAACTTAAGCTGGCCATCCATCTGATCTCAGAGTTGAGATCTCACATTTTATGATCTGCAGGGTTGGAGCGACGAATGTGTTCTCGCTCATCTGCGAGTCTAGCTGCTTCTGCTGGGAAATTTAACGTCGTATTTCGGGTATTCGACCAGCAGGTATATGAGGAGCGGCTGCTGCGTTAATGAAGGTTCGGAACTTCTTCTCAGCTGCCCGAACATCCGAGGGATGGGTAGATTACATAATTAAACAATTCCGAAACTTAAGTTCCACTGCTTTAGGTGATAGAGCCATTTGTTCCGCTTATATTCGTTTAACAATCTACCGATCTTAGAGTTAAGATCCCTTATTCTAGGGTCAGCAGGGTTGAAGTGACGAATGTCATCATGCTCATCTGCGAGTCCCGCGGCCTCTGATGAGAAATTTGGTCGTATTTCGGGTATTCGACCAGCAGGTATATGGCAAGCGGCTGCTGCGTTAATGAAGGTTCGGAACTTCTTCTCGGCTGCCCGGACATCCGAGGGAATGGGTAGATTAGATAATTAACCAATTCCGAAACTTAAGTTCTACTACTTAAGGTGATAGAGCCAATTGTTCCGCTTATATTCGTTGAACAAGCTACTGATCTTAAGAGTTAAGATCCCTAATTCTAAGGTCAGCAGGGTTGAAGTGACGAATGTCATCATGCTCATCTGTGAGTAACGCGACCTCTGCGGGGGAAATGGTAAATTTATCGTCGTATCTCGGGTATTCGATCAGCAAGAATATAGCGAGCGCTGCTGCGTTGATGAAGGCCCGAAACTTCTTCTCTGCTAACCGAACATCCGAGGAAATGGGTAGATAGATTACTAAAGCTGAAGTTGGTAGCTTCTCTGAAGGCCTCCCAATCAGCCTTCTATTTAAATTAAGATACGTATGTCGTTTAGAGATTATGATGCTGGATTGTCTGTTTATAGATAGGATTATAAGAAGGTGGTCCGATCTTAGCGAGATAACGGGTTGCCAGGTGACGTCACTGATTGGGCTAGGCTATGACATTGTTATGCCTGGCGACCTATGTCAATCGCCCAAAACCCGCCTGGGGATGTCGTTATTCACTGCGCAGAGCTATCAATTTGCTCTGCCAAAGCTCTGCTCTTCTGTTGGTGGTCTAGGAGAAAATGCCAAAGTTCGCGGTGGGCATTAAAGCATCCTAGGACTCAGCGGTTATTGCCTTGCAGATACAGTGTAAAGGCAATGCGTGATCCATTTCAAGGATCACTTTTTTTTCTTTAAAAAATAAAAAAAAAAACACAGAAAATTCAAATTGAATGGGAAAGGTTTATTATCATTTGAAAGAACATTCTTTGGCATTTATTTTTTGAAGATTATGTCTATCAAATGTTGGCCGCGGCTACGTCTCAGATGGTCCATCCGTTGAGTCAAATTTTCGATGACTCGTTCGAGCATTTCGACTGGTTACTGGCGAATGACACGCGTGGTGTTTTGCGCCATGGCCTGAATTGAAGCGGGTTTGTCCGCATAAACTTCAGACTTTACATAGCCCCACAGGAAAAAGTCTAACGGTGTGATATCACACGATCTTGGTGGCCAATCGACCGACCCAAAACGTGAAATTATCTGCTCTACGAAGTGTTCTCTCAATAAATCCATTGATTGATGCGATGTGTGAGAAATGGCGCCTTCTTGTTGAAACCAAATGTCGCCGAGATAACGAGCTTCAATTTCAGGCATCAAATAGTCGTTTATCATGGCACGATAACGGTCGCTATTGACGGTTAAGTTCTCACCGGCATCATTTTTGATGAAATATGGACCGATATTCCACAGGCCCAGAAACAACACCAAACCGTTGTTTTTTCTGGATAAAGTGGCAGCTCTTGAACCTCTTTTGGTTGCTCTTTGTCCCAAAAGCGGCAATTTTGCTTGTTTACATTCCCATTGAGCCAGAAATGCCCCTCATCGCTGAATAAAATTTGGCCCGAAAACGCACCAAACAGATTCCTCACAGAACGTGAATTTTCGTAATAAAGTTGAACGATTTGTAAACGTTGTTTAGGCGTTGGTCTTTCCATGTTAAAATGCCAAACAATACTAAACAAAAATAAGATGACAGCATGACATGATAAACACGTGATCTGTCAAAAAGAGGCTATAGAAAACAGTATCTCTACTTGGATCACCTTATATATGTAAGGAATTAATTTAATTTTGAAAGACTAGCAACGGCATGTTTTCATTAAAAATCTTCTGACCAGCCCCCCACTAAATGTTTTAAGCAAAACGATTTTCGAAAATAATAAATAATAAAGCAGTAGTAATTCTCAATCCCTTAGTGAAAGGCGTTGCTTAAAAAGGCCAAATGATCTTTAAAGATCTCCGCTAGAGACGGGGTAAAGATGTCAGTTGTATACCTAGGGAATCTACTTAATTATAAGTAGGGAAGACTTTTGCAACAGCATGTTCTCGTCAGAAACCTTCCGCCCTGAAACCCAACCATTTGATTCTGCATGCAATGGCGGGAATAAAACCCCACCAAGTTTAAAAAAAGGGTTCCCAAAAAAATATGCCGAAATTATTTGTATTCTAATTTCCTTAAAACATTTTTAGTGGATCATCAGCAATAAAATGAGCAAGAGTTTTGTGACTGCGTCCTCCCACTGCGAGCGTTTATCGATTAGCCGCCGTGATCAGGCAACTTGACAACAATCGATTATATTCTTTAGGGTTAAGTCAAGTCCTTTCGTTTATGCTAACAATCAACCACTTACGATCAAAATTAGAAATGCTACTGCTGCAGCATCACCGCACATAAAGGACCGAATTATTTAAAGTTAAACCGAGTGTTCGGCGGTCTATCGAATCACGAGATTTTATGTAGAAAAATCAAGATTAAGTTTTAGTCTTATTAGATCAGTAACACCCTAATGTCTCAAAGTGTATATAAACTTTTTCCCTTCAGTATGTATGACGGACGAATGTATGGGAATATTTGAAAAAATCTGTTTTAATTATCGCCTCAAAACCTACAATCATTGTGGTATTTTGTTTTGTTTTTTTTTAGATTTTATTTACCGCGGGCGCCTGATATCGTAATTTTCGTTTTGTTATCTCTAGAATTTCGTATATCTTTTTGTAGTTAAGTCTACACTATTCTACGTAGAACTAATTTTGAAACAAAAAAAGTATGTTAAAAACTGTTTAAAGGCAAAAAGTGGCAAAATGTGTGTGGTTACTTACATTTGGCGATAAAGGCCATGATTCTTTGCTGTTGTTTCGTTTGTGGAAAATCTGAAATAATAAAAAATACAAATTTTTAAATAGGTCACTTAAATATATTAAAAAAAAACAAACAATACTTATAAATAACAAAATATGTAAATATCACTAAAAACTTAAAGTGGGTAACAACAAAAATGGCTTTGGAATTTAGGCTGAACAAATGTCTGAATAAGGTCAACAGAGGCAAAAGTTGGTCATGGCGTTACGCCGATTTAGAATTTCCGCTGGCAGCTGTCGCAACACTTGACTCAACAAAAAAAATCAGCAAATTTTCGGGTTAGAGCAAACAAAAAGAGAATATATTTGAAATTCCGATTAAACTGACAGCTGTTAGAAATTGCAATAATTATTCAAAATTTCTATTTCTAAGTTTTTTAAAAACTTACTGATATTTAAAAAAAAAAATGAGCACAATTTTAAAAAATGAAATATGTACTTGGGCTCAAACACGATGGCTTTCGAATTGTAATCTCGAACGTGCCCATCTTATCTCCTTTAATTATTTTTTTGCTATGAATAGAAGAAGAAATTTATACTAAACAGCGAAAGTTAATAAATTTATTCTAAAGGGAGATATAAAATTCTTACGAAATATATTTTGAAGCTAAATACATATAGGGAACATCACATAATTTAAGTGACCGCCCGCTTTATTGGCAGTGCTTTAAGCGGCTGATCGAATTTTCGGTATCTCGGTCCCAAAATGAGTGGCGTAGTTCCAGCAATAGCATCTCAAATATTGGCCTTGATATCGTTCAATGAATTTGAAAATGAAATGAATGAGAAAGTAGTCATGGCTATAGAGTAGAACGTTCGCCCTGAAATGACGCAGTTGCCAAATTTATCCTTCAAAACTTCGAGCGTCGCGTAGCTTTTACGAGGGCGACCGCAAAAGTAACTGGCCTAACATAAAAAGAACCGTTTTTTTTTTGGAATTATTATTATTTATTTTTCAACATAATCTCCTTCCAACTCAATACACTTTATCAAACGTTTTTCAAGTATTTTAATTCCATCCGAAAAATAAGATTTTTCAAGGCCTTCAAAATATGCCTCAGTTTCAGCAATAACCTCGCTATTGGACGAAATTTTTTTGCCACCGAGAATTTTTTTTTAAATTTGGAAACAAGAAATAATCAGAAGGAGCTAAATCTGGACTAAATGGTGGATGCGGAGCAATTTCAAATCGTAAAATCGTAAAAATGCAGTGTGTGAATAAGCATTATCTTGATGAAAAATAACTTTTTTTTGTTCTAAATGCGGTCGTTTTATCTTGATTTCTTCATTCAACAGATCCAATAATGCACAATAATATTCACTATTTATAGTTTTTCCTTTCTCAAGATAATCAATAAATATTATACTTCTTGCATCCCAACATACTGTGGCCATTACTTTTCCTGCTGACTTAACAGTTTTCGCCTTCTTGGGACCACTTTTACCAGCTTCTATCCATTGTTTTGACTGTTCTTTGCATTCTGGGATGTAGTGATGGATCAACAGTTATGAATCGGCGCAAGAACTCTATTGGATTACGCTGATAAATCGCTAAAAGCTCCTCGGAATTGGTCCAACGGACGATTTTTTGGGGCAAAGTCAACAAACGCGGCACCCATCTTGCGGATAGCTTTTTCATGTGGAGTTCATCATGTAAAATACTCCAAACTTGTTTTTCGTGTTTTTTAACAATATCAGCAAGTTCTCTGAGCTTTATTCGTCTATCTTTAGTCACTTCATTAAATATTTTTCTAATGTTTTCAATAGTAGCAGCAGTTTTCGGTCTTCCAGAGCGTTATTTATCTTCCGTACTTGAACGACCCATTTTAAATTGTTGAACCCAGGATTTCACGGTGGAGTATGATGGTGCATTATCACCATGAACAGAATTCAATTCATCTTTCATTACGTATAACATATAATTCATATACAAGTGTTTAATTACCGCACGAAACTCTTTATTTTCCATTTTTCAAAAATTATAAAACTTGTTTACTTCAATCACCTGTAACAAAGAAAATAATCATTAAATATTTCGGAAATTTTGACAGATGGCTTATAAAAGATTGCTTTTAAAAAACAAAACAAAAAAGTTGCTAGTAAAACAGAAAATGTGCCAGGCCAGTTAGTTTTGCGGTCGCCCTCGTACAACATAAAAAGTCTCGTTGAGCCACAGCATCGATATATTGGCCGTGTTCGATTTGCAACTCGCTTTAGAGGTCTCTAATGCGATAATTTTACAGCATTGTACAGAAATATACCAATTTGTTGATTACAAAAAACTATTGACAATTTGCGTTATAAACCGTTTGTTTTGGAAATTGAAAGTTTTTGGGGGAAAAAAAGTTTTTTTAGGAATAACTTTGCGAGTTTAGCCGAGGCCGCTTTAAGGTTTTCCATAACGGACATAACAATTTTATATATTAATAAAATACAGAATAAGAGGGCTGCTATATATATTTCTGGCCTAATAATGAAAATGCGAGTATTTATCATCTAAAATGGTTTAGATACAGGGTAAGTGATTTATACACTCTTGCATACGCTCAAACCAATTGTCGGAGCTTATGTTCCACTCCAACTGAGACACCTCCCAAACATGGTTTTTGACCGACCCATCAATTCGACGTTTTGGCCGGTCAAAAAGACGCTGGTTTGAGCCGATCTGTGAGAGCTCGCATTGTCTTGGTGCACAAGGATGCGTCTTCTCTTGTTCGTTTTCGAATTTCCGCGAAGACTTCAGGCAAACAAATTGTGGTGTACCACCCAGAATTGACCGTCCTACGTTGCTCAAGCGGAACAGTCGCCACATGACCAGTTTTGCCGAAGAAACAGGCGACCACTTGCTTCGAAGTGCTTCTTCCACGAACAACTTATGTTGGATTTGGCTCGTCTTTGGGCTCATACGAATAGATCAATGATTCGTTACCTGTGATGATCTTTTAAACGTCTTTTGAAGCACCGCGATCGTATTTTTCTAAAATTCTTTGCACCAATCGATACGAGCCTTTCACGACGATCTTGAATTTTCAGTTCACGCACGGCATTAATGTTCTCTGGCACAACGGCCGTTTTTGCACGACTTTCACGACTTTCGTCTTCATTTCATTAAACCACTTTCACAGTGCTGTATACTGGTGCTTCATCGCCATACAGAGATTTTAGTTCATCGATGCACTCTTGTAGTAATAATCCACGTCGAAAGTGATGAAAAATGATCGAAATGAGCGAAAATGTTCACGAGTTAATTCCATTTTTTGCCAAATTGATTTTTTCAAGTCACTGTGAACAACACAAATGATAGTCGTACGTCAAAACGTTCTAAGTACGTTTATGTTAAAAAATGTCAAACTTTCCAATGGAAATGTTGGATAGCGCCAGGCAACACTTAGTGTTGCCTAGGTCAGAAATATATGTAGCTACCGTAGAATCCTGCAAAACGAGAGACAGCTAGATCCAAGCGACCGTCACTGTAAACAACACTAAGGATGGTCGTACATCAAAACGTTCTGAGTACATTTATGTTAAAAAAATGTCAAACTTTCCAATGGAAATGTCAGATAGCGCCAGATAGGCCAGAAATATATATAGCAACCCTCGTATTATAGTTATAGAGTTCAAATTTATTCCAGGTGTAGTGCCTGTTACATTTTAAGAATGAAATTCGATTTCGGTCATATGACCCCCACCACAAGCTCGTGTACAGCGATCTATTCTTTGGACCTAATTTTTCACCACTCTTGCACACATTTCAACCGGAAATTTTGGCAACTTCGCGTTGTTTGTTGTCTCTGAGCTCGTCTAAAGTTGTCGGCATAGACCAACGGCTTGATGTGAAAACAGATCCAATGGCGTTAAATCACATAAACGAGGTGGCAATTCGACCGGCCCATTTCTCGAGATAACACGTTTACCGAATTTTCCTTTCAGTAAATCGATTGTAATGCGTGCTGTGCGGCTAGTGGCACCGTCTTGTTGAAAACACATATCGGCGATGTCAAGCTTATCTGATTCTGGCTAAAAGAAATTATCAAAAATGGCACGATAGCGCTCTCCATTGACGATAACATGAAATTGTTTTAATCGACGAACAAATACGGCCTAATCACACCTTCGGCATGAAAACCACACCACATAGCATTTTTTTGCGGATGCAATTGTGTCTCTTCAGGCACATGTGTCGTTGTTGCTGTCCAATAATGCATATTTTGTTTATTGACAAAACCACTCAGCCAGAAATGAGCTTCAACGCTGAAGATAATGAAAATTAGAGTAGGCGCTCTTAAAGTTGCGACCACCGACTCAGAATTTTGGTAGTATTTTTTTATGATTTTCAAACGTTGCTCGTAAGTGATGAAATTGTTGACTACGACAAAACGTTTTGACACTAAAAGATCCTTAAAAAATGTTTGAGGGTGCGTTGACATAAAGATACGAAGTAGTTATGGCAACCCCGTTATATTTACGAATAAATGGCAAGCCTTGCTGAATATTTTAATATCCTAATGACACTTTTAACTTTGACAATTTCTAAAATAGAACTTTTGAAACAAATATCATTACTGTTTGTTCATGCTTTTTAAGACTTTTTTTCAATCTCTCAATCCCTAGGCTGGAACTAATTTATTTATTTTAGTATACTTCATAGATCTACTACTTTAACTAAGTGATTACTAATTATATTTTTAAAAAATAACTCAGTCAATCCTTCCGTCATGTCAAGTTAAAAAAACAAAACATTGTTAATTTTAAAGCAGCCACAGTGCATTTGCTCTAATATTTTCAGCACAAAACTAATTGAGTCTGTCATAGCGGCAACCATAGGCGATTAATTCAACAGACAAACAATTAAATGAGCTATTCTTCTTCAGAGTCTACTAAAGCTATTTTTTACATACATAAGTATTTTTTGTGTAGCCCTTCCCTACATACCCAATATTGGAGTTGTTCGTATACTTCTTGGTCTGTAGTTTTTCTTTTTTTAGTTTTTGGGGCTTTCGTCAAATGCACATTAACGAGATGAGAAATGGCAACTTGTGGCCTGACTTCCACTGAAACCACTATGTCACCGAGGCAGCAGCACAATAAACGCAATCGTCATCATCTTCTCCAACGTCGTCATCAGCATCGTGCATGGCCTTAACGCAGCAGCGCGCCTCCTCCATCATTATTGTCAGCATATCGTTGTTGCTGTCGCCAGTCGCAGCAACAAGCAATGTGCAACTGCAACATTTCTTGGCTTGCTGGTTTAAAATAAGCGACTTCATCACGCTGAAATCGTCTATGAAAAGACTAGAAAATTGTAAAAAGCAAAAAAAAAAGTTAAGACACGAAACAAAGGCAAGTGGCGGTAGATGTGAACATTGAACATTCTTCTTGCAACTGGAAAAGTTCAGCTGGTTGTTTGCCTACATCAGGAAACAGTTGCATTCGTAGCTGAAGTTAACGAATTAACGTGACTGCGTACGGCAGAGTACTAAGCCGAATTGGTAACGGCGTCACAATTGTCCCTATTTATTAATATTCATTTTACCAGTCAATACTTTTTGGAATTTGGCACAGAGGTTCGAAATATTGAATTATAGTGAATTTTTATAAAATTCAAATGCCTGTATGAATAAATTGTTTTAACTATGTAATGTTCTCTCAAAATATTAAAGTTTACTCTGTATATTTACCGGGTGACTCACAATGGGACACATTTGGAGCTTCATCACTGGATGAGACTAAAAATGCTTCTTCTTAAGGTTCACTTTGGACGGACACAACTTGAGAAATAATTTATAATTTAATAAAGGAACACATATGGTATAATTTTAGAAATATGCAACTGTTACAAACTTTTACGCCGCTGAAGCTTTGGCATTATACTAAGCCGAACTGGTAACGGCTTATACTTTCTTTTACCAGTCAGTCCTATTTGAAATTTGCGCACAAAGGTTCGAAATAATGAATTATAGTAAATTTTTATAAAATTCAAATGCCCGTATGAATAAATAGTTTTAACGATAGAAAGTTCTCTTGAAAATAATGAAGATCACTCTGTATATACGCCGGGTGACTCGCAGTGGGACACATTTAGAGCTTCAACACCGGGTGAGACTTTAGCTCCTTCTTCTTAAGGTTCACTTTGGACGGACACAACAAGTGAAATAGTTTATAATTTATTAAAGGAAAACCTTTGGTACAATTTCTGGCTCTGAATTGTTAGAAATATGAAACTGTTAATCAAATTAAACGCCGCTGAACTTCGGTATAGTACAAAGCCGACCTGGTAACGACTTATATTTTTTTTACCAGTCAATCATATTTGAAATTTGCGCGCAAGGGTTCGAAATATTGAATAATAGTGAATCTTTGCAAAATTCCATTGCCCGTATAAATAAATAATTTTAACGAAGCAAAGTTCTCTCGAAAATAATAAAGCTCACTCTGTATATTCACCGGGTGATACACAGTGGGGCACATTTAGAGCTTCAACACCGGGTGAAACTTAGGCTCCTTCTTCTTAAGGTTCTTTTTGGACGCACGCAGCTACTGAAATAACTTGAAATGTAATTCAGGAAAACCTTCGGTGGAATTTCTGGCCCAGAATTGTTATAAATATGCAACTGTACTCTACTAATGAAAAGTTTCTAAGCATGCTTTTTGTCTGCTTAACTACACATTCCTAGGAACACAAAAGAAAAACGAAAAGAAGGAGGCAGCACATATACCAGCAATTATTATAAATGTATACAGGACCAAAGTAAGATATCGCCCGGCCCTCCAGTTCAATAAAGAACCTTTTCGCAAAAGATTTTGTATTTATATACCAAAGAAACCAAAGAGCGTTGAAATCCATGGTCATGCTGCCTAAAAAGAAAAGAAGAAATCTCTTTCAAAGAAATCTCCTATGCGAAGTCTACAATAAGAAGTTCTCTATGAAATACCTATACCTCTTATAAGAATTCTTATAAAAGGAACTTCTTCTAAGAAGTGCTTATTTGAAAACTATTGTTTGAGTTCTTTCATTAAAAGTCCTCTATAAAAATCTATGAAAGTCTTCTATTATAAATATTTAATAAAAATTTCTACTTTTTCTTAAAGTATTTTCTGATAAGTCTTCAATGGAATGTCTTCTAATAGAAGTCTTCTATGAAAAGCCTTTCCCAAGAAGTCTTCTAAGCGTAATATTTTGTGAGAACTCTGCTATTAAAAATATTCTGTGGGAAAAAGTATCCCATTAGAAATTTTCTTCTATGAAAAGCCTTTCCCAAGAAGTCTTCTAAACGTAATATTTTGTGAGAACTCTGCTATTAAAAATATTCTGTGGGAAAAAGTATCCCATTAGAAATTTTCTTTGAGAAGTCTCATTTATAGATCTTCTATGACAAGCCTTCTATCAAAAGTCTTCTGTGAGATATCTTTTATAAGAAAAAAATCTATGAAAAATGTTCTAGGAGATGTTTATATTTAAAGTTTTCGATGAGAAGTCTTCCATTTGACATCTTCTATTGAAAGTATGCTGTGATTTGGAATTATTGCAATAAGTCTTCCACCAAAATGATGGAAGACTTTTCTCGTAGAAAACTTTTCTATCTAAAATGAAATCTTAAAGAAATTTAACGAGTCTGCTATAGAAAATCTTTAAATAGAAATGTTCTATGGACATTCCCTTATACGAATTATTTTATGATAAGTCTTCTAAAAGAATTGCAATAAATCTTCTATTAATCTTATGCGAAAAGTCGCCTACTTGTAGAAGCTCTCTATAATAAATCTCCAATGACATTTCGTCTTCTGCTTGAATTATTTTCTGATAAGTCTGCAATGATATGTCTTGAGATAGAAGTCTTCTGAGAAAAGCCTTCAAGGAGAAGTCATCTAAAAGAAGTCTTCTAAATATTATGAGAACTCTGCTATTAGAAATGTATCATCTATAAAGTTTCCTATTAGAAATTTTCTAGAAGAAGTTTAAATTAGTGATCTTCTACACCAAGTCTTCCATCAAAAGTCTTCTGTGAGATATCTTCTATAAGAAAAAAGTCTTCAATGAAAAATTTTCTAGGACAAGTTTTTATTTAAAGTTTTCTGTGAGAAGTCTTCCATTATTCTATGAGATATCACTTATAAGAAAAAAGTCTTCTATGAAAACGTTTCTAGTTTTCTGTGAGAAGTCGTCCATTGTTTTATGAAAAGTATTTTATTATACCAAATTTTCTGTGAAAAACCATAGATTATTAGCTTATATTAGAGATTTATTTGATAAGTCTTTCATCGATAGGAGAAGACTAACATAAGAAGTTCTCTAAGAACAATTTCGTATGAGAAATCTTAACGTTAACAAGTCCTCTATTGAAAATCATTTTAAAGAAATATTCTATTAGATTTCCTCTATAAGATTTATTTTTTGATAAGTCTTCTAAAAGAAATACAAAAAAATCTTCTATAAATCTTCTGCGAAATGTCGTCTTCCCGTAGAAGTTCTCAATAAGAAGTTCTTCCTTCTTCGATAAAAAGTCTTTTATTAGAAGCCTTCTATTCAAAGTCTACCCCTGAGAAGTCTTCTGTTATATGTAAAAGTCCTATCTTAGTAGTATTCTATAAGAAGTTCATTCTTTTTTGGTAAGCCTTCTTAAACAATTATTCGGGAAAAAGTAGCTTATAAAAAATCTTCAATAAAAAGTCGTCTAAATGATTTTTTTTTTGTGAAAAGTCAACTGCTCTTAGAAGTATTGTATAAGAAGTATTCTCTTAGGAATATTTAATGAGATGCTCATTCTTAGAAGTATCCTATGAGCAGTCTTTGTTTAGAGTATTCCATGAGTCTTCTATCAAATGTCTATTAATACTCGTAGTAGTCTCCTATGAGCTAAAAAGTTTTATAAGAAAAGTATTGTAAGAGGAATATTTTATGCAAAGACCTTTCGTCCATTTGATCATCATCGGAGCTTTAACAGACAAAAGGTAAGTCGATAATACCGGTTACCATCCTTAAACAAGCTACCAAGAAGGCGTTTTTACTATTTTACATATTTTTAACTCACTTTTCGTAGAAGCTCTTAACTTTGTTATCAGCGAAATCGAATGTACCCGGGGAGCTCGCAACCGACGGCAAACAGGTTTTATGTTTTTTCTAAACTCACCTTAAAGGGATTCTATCCGTGCTTATATCAATTGCCAAGATACCTTACTTACTACTTTACAACTTACTTCGTTTTTCGCGTTATGACTCAGTTGTCATAGACAGCCCAATACCAAGTGCTCAAGAGCCTTTTTTTTACCTTATAAAAAACATCTCATAGAACGTCGTCTCGATACACCCATTTCCGATTGCTTTATAAATCACTTCACATAAAATGGGTTCACCTTATCTGGAAGAACAAAGCAAAACTTTTTTTATTTTTCTAAGAATTCCTAATCTTTATTTACTTCTTAATTGCCAACAGATCTTTCCTTTAGCCTCCTAATTCACTTCTCACAGAATGGATTCTCCTTGTCTTTCGCTTAATTTTTAATATGCCTTTCCGTTTGCCTTATTTTTTAGTTCCCATATAATGAATTCTCCTACTACTTCCTCCCAATTGATAACACCCCTTTGGTTTTGCTTTATAAAAGTAAATCACCTTACATAGAACGGCTTCCTTTCCTGGAAGAACCCAGGGGAGCTTTATTTTCTTATTTCCCCATTTTCCTTTGTATTCACTTCTCGTGAAAGGAGTTCTCCTTATTTTGTTATTTAATGCCAGTTAACCTTTCCATATAACTTACTTATCCTACAATCGGTACTCCCTCCTTCTACGAATTTCCGAGAGTGCTTCTCTTTTGCCTTAGTATTCACTTCTTATAAAACGCATTTTCCGTATCATCTTCCCACTGGTCAAGAGGCCTTTCTTGTTGCCCCAGAATTCACTTCTCGTAGAAGTGGTTTTAACTATCTTACTTCTAAATGTAAATCTAGCTTCTGCTAATGTTTTGTATCCTTCTACGACACCTTCTATTTTGTCTATTGAAAGGCATTCTCCGTACCTTCCTCCCAATGGCCAAAATGCCTTCCTTGTTGCCTCAGTATTCACTTCTGATAGAAGTGGTTTAAATTAGCTTTCTCCTAAATGGCAACAAGCACCTCCTTATGCTTTGTAACTTACTTCTCATTGAATGGGTCCCCCTTTTATTTTTCCCAACGGCCAAGAGGCCTTCCTTGTTGCCTTATTGTATATTTGTCACAGAAGGGCTTCTCCTAAATGCCAACAGGCCTTTCCTTTTAACTCATTTCTCATAGAAGCCATTATTCAGCGATTTCATTCTCCTTATACTTATCTTATACTCATCTTTCTAAAAACCAGCAGGTCTTTCCTTCTGCGTTTTATACTCTTCCCAAAGTGCTTACTTTATGCCTTACAAAAGACTTCTGCTAGAAGGTCTTTTCTTTATCTTCCACCTTCTGCATTTTACTTATATTCACTTCCCACAGAGCTTACCTCATTCCTTACTAATGACTTTAGCTGGAAGGTATTTTCCTTATCTTTCACCTAAATAAAAATAGGACGTTGCTTTGTCTTCTTACTCATTCTGTTAGAATGACTTGGTCCAAAAGTCCTAGTACTGGAAACGCGCCATAAACCTTATTCCCGTGTTTCAACGCATAGGGTCTTGTGTATATTTTCATTCCAATTAGGAGGCCCTTTCGAACTCCACTTATTCCGCCGCTGGGTATTTTCTAAACGAGTGTGGTTTGCTGCATCCAAGAGTTCATGCGTTTCTCTAATATGAGACTACACCACAACGTAGTTACTACGCTCGCTGCTTAACAGTAAGTGACAGCCGCGGCATCCCAACATTTAGTGGTGCAACGACCTGTGAACAAGCGAGCACATCGTTCACACTCATTGTCTAGCGTCTTCGATATTATCCTCCGCCTTCCCTTACTAATGATAATCTCTGAGAATAAGCCAAATTCTATTAAAGTGGACACGTGTTTATTAGGCCTTTAATGTCTTCCACATATAATTGTTTATTGGTAAGACCGATAATGGACACAAGTAGGGGATGATTTGAAAGACAAAAATGAGCTGATTAATGGTAATATTTTAAGGCAGTAAAGAGGATGTGGTTAAGGTATATATGAAAGTATGGATACTTTTCATCTGCGTAAAGTCTATCAAGAGTTAAACTAGCAGATCTTATGCTAGATACCAATTAGTGTCATTTATTTGCTTGGCAACAAAGCCTCAGGGTCTTTAGTGTCACCCTTAACTATGACATCAAAGTAATTCTCATTTAATACAATGAAAATAATGTACTTCTGTTACCGAGGTATAAAAGTTTCCATTAGCGCTTTTAGATATTGCAGGATATTAGATATTGAGGCACCCAAGAGGATGTGGTCATAAAATACGGCAGTATGGAAACTTTGAATATAAGTTTAGTCCACAGTGAATATGGCAGATATTTTGCTTGTTTTGCGGTAAAGCTTTAGGGGCTTTAGTGTTGCACTAAACTATGAGAAGAACATAATTCTCATTTAATGCATTAACAATAATGTACTTTTGCTATCGGGAAATAAAACTTATATTTAGGGCTCATTGATACTCAAATATATTTGAGATGTATTAAGGTTATCCCTTTAGGCAGTAAAGAGGATGTGGCCATAATATATGGAAGTATGGAAAACTAGCATCTGTGTTAATACAGCAGATCTTTTGCTAGATACAAATAAGTGCCATTTATTTGCTTGTCTGCAAAGCCTCAAAGGCTTTAGTGTCGCACTAAACCATGAGAACAACATAATTCTCATTCAATTCAATAAAAATAGTATACTATTGCTACGGGGATATAAGTTGTTTTAAGGGCTCCTTGATGTTTAAATATGCACAAATATATAATAATTTGAGTTAAGGCAATGAAGAGGATGTGGTCATAAACTATGGAAGTGTGGAAAACTAATATATAATTAAAGTCCACAGAGTTAATATAGCAGATCTTTTGCTAGACAAAGCCTCAGAAGCGGCAAAGCCTCAAAGCTTTAGTGTCGCACTCAACCATAACAACAACGTGATTATCATTCAAAACAATGAAAATAGTGTGCTTCTGCTAGCGGGATATAAAAGTTTTCATTATCGCTTTCTAAAATTTAAATATAATTAAGATGAGTTAAGGTAATCCATATAGGCAAATTATACACAATAGTGATATTGAGTTGCTAGACTGCAAGGCCTCAGGGACTTTAATGTCACAAAGTAATTCGCATTCAATACAATAAAAATAATATACTTTTGCTATCGGGATATAAAACTTATTGATATTCGAATGTAATTAAGATAAGTTAAGGGTATCCACTTAGGCAGCGAGGAGGATGTGGTCATAGAAAACGGAAGTATGGATAACGAGCTTCTGAGTAAAGTTCACAGAGTTAATATACCAGATATTTTGCTAGATAAAAAATAGTGACAATTATTTGCTTGTTTGCAAAGCCTCAAAGGGTTTAGTGTCGACAACGACATAATTCTCATTCAATGCACTAAAAACATTTTGCTTCTGCTAATGGAGTATAAAAGCATTCATTGGCGCTTTTGATATTTAAATATGATTAAGAAAAGTTAAGGTGTACCAATTAGTGACATTTATTTGCTTGTCTGCAAGGCCTCAGGGACTTTATTGGTTATGACAACAAAGTAATTCACATTCAATACAATGGAAATAATGTACTTCTGCTATTGGGAACAAAAGTTGTATTTAGGGTTCATTAGTATGTATTATAAGCATTTATGTTACAGAATACTTTAAAACTTAACTGTTTGGCTTTAAAGCCTATAGAGCTTTAGTGTTGCTGTTTACCATTGATGCAGAGTAATTCTCATTTAATACGTCTGAAGATTTTGGACGATCAATTTTGTAATTGTTATGGATCATTGAATTATAAGATCTATTGTACACTTTAAGAGTATAGTAGCAATATTAAATTATTATGCTACTAAATAATATTATAAAAATTAAACTGCTTGACAGCAAAGCCTATAGATCTTTAGTGTGGCTGTTCACCATTAAAACAGAGTAATTCCCATTCAATACAAAGACTTAAGATTTCGGAAGTGAATTTTGTAATTGTAATGGACAATTAAAATTATGTGATCTATTGTAAACTTTAAGAATAGCGATATTAAATTAATATACTACTAAATAAAATTATTGAAATTAAATTGTCTAGCAGCAAAGACTATATCGCTTTAGTGCAGCAAAGCCTATAGAGCTTTAGTGTGGCTGTTTACTATTAAGATAAAGTAATTCTCGTTTAATACGATATCTTAAGCTTTCGGGCGATAAATGCTGTAGGAGTAATGGATCATTAAGTCAATTTTATCTAATGTAAACTATAAGAATAGCGATATTAAATTAATATACTGCTAAATAAGGTTATTTAAATTGAATTGATAGGCTGCAAAGCCTCAAGAGCTTTAGTGTGGCTGAAAACAAAGCAAATCTCATCCAATACGATGCCTTAAGCTACCGAGCGAAACATGTTGTAATTGTTATGGATCATTCAATTTATGTGATCTATTGTATTGTAGTAATTCTCGTTCAATACAATGTCTTAAGCTTCCGAGCGATAAATGTTTGATTCATTATGGATCATTCAATTTATGTATTCTATTGAAAACTTTAAGAATAGCGACATCTAATATGCAAGTAATAAGTTGTTGTAGAAAAATCTAGAATATTCTTTAACCTTTAATATATACAGATATATGTACATTGAACATGAAACCGATTAAGGGTTAAAAGAACTGTTGTGGCTTGACCACTCGGTGGTTTTCGAAACATGCCTTTAATCAAACTAACATACAATTTCAATTCAATTTTATTTTATACAAACAGATATTATGAAAAGAAAATATAGCTGATAAGCTAATTATTATTATAGTATATATATAGAAAATAATATAATTATACAATATAATTAGCTACCTACCGCACACAGCAAATCAGAATATTCTAGTATGACACCGCTTATGTCACTTGACGTTGAAAATTATCATTTTTACAAGGTTTTCGCGTTTGGCTTGTATTTAATACGTGCAGTATTTTTATTGACAGGCCGCCGTTAAGTATATATTTTGAATTTGAACAGGAAATAATCTATTACCCGCGGAGATCACAAATTATACGCTGTAACCATAAGACGGATATTGAAAAATGTAATTCAAATCATTGCTTTATCTGGGGTAAATTTCGTAATGCCACAAAGAATTATTGCAGTCTGGGTGTTTGTTTGTAAACATTTACCATATTTTTCCCCCCAATTTCGATCAATATTTTATTGATTATTATTGAATCGCAAAGACCATCGCAGAGACATAAATCATGCTCTATAAAAAGCGTGGCCCATTACGACAAGTGCACTCACTTTGTGAGTAATTTGATTTTGTCAACGATTTTAATTGATTTCAATTCAATTACAAATGAATGTGAAATATGTGAGAGATTTTGAAATATGACCGACATATTTCGGTTGTAAATTATTAGGGTGCTGGAAAGAATGACAGCCGTTGGTCTAAAGTTTGTATGAAGCTAAAAAATAAGAGCATAGAATGAGTGTAGTTTGCCCATTGGTGGTGGAAAATAACCGACTCATCCAAGAGTCTGAACTTTTGTTACTTAGAAACTACTTTTACAATAGCAAGGAGTACGCCCAGGTTAGTACGAGCAATTCATCAAGTTTAATGGGATCTGTCGATTTCAGAGTGTCTCAGGGAAGCAGGTTAGGACCATTGTTATTCTTACTTTTTTAAATGACTTAAAGAATCTTGATCTCAGTGGCCAGCTCTTGTTATGTTTGCAGATGATGTTTGCCTATAAGTATGATTTTGTACTTAAGACACATGTTGAGAGATATGCCTCACTTAAAATAGAATTTGCCCGTTTGAATCGTTAACTAATTAATCCTGATAAACTAAATTAATCCTGATAGCCTAAACGTATACGGTTAAGACCGCAAGCTGTGAATCGAAATGACTTCAGTGTATATGTTGACGGGAAGTGTGTTAACGAGACGCATTCAGTAAAATACCTTGGAGTGATGCTTCAAAGTAATCTAACTTGGAGGACTTGCAGAGGAATATAGTCCCTGCGATAGGTATTTTGTGGAAGCTGAGTTATAAACTAAGTATGAGTGCAAAGATGATGATTTTTTAATCTTTAATACAGTCTCGCCTGAATTATTTGTCGATAATGTATGCTTAGAGCACCAACTTAAGACTTCATCACTGTATGCAGAACAAAGCTTTATAAATCATATCAAATTTACCAAAAAGATTTTCTATTTCATTGCACAATGAAGTTAGCAAGTCTTCTTCGGTAAATAAACATACTTTCTGTTAGATGCTGCCACATAAATAAAAATACTACAAAAAACAAATATTTTCCCGAACAAAGATACAGGCATAAATGTAATTAGCCACATTGCTCAGACTTGGTCAGAATTTTCACCATAGATACCTCTCCTTATTATACACAACTACACGCAGAAAAAAAGTATGGTTGGGGTGACAATATTCGAAGATGATCATACTATTGTTAGGTATATGGTTGTGGCACAACAGTATTATGATCCTCACAACCATAGTATGTTTCTCATATAGCCATAGTATGATTCACACGCAGCTATACTATGATCCCCACAACCATAATATGATTCACACTCAACAATACTATGATCCCCAAAATTATAAGGATTAGATAATGTTGTTTTTCAAAAATAGAGATTTTTATCAAGTAAGTTGTTTTAAATTGCATTAATATTAGTTCATAGCCAGATTTGAGGCCATGTTTTAATTAAACATTTCATTAAACAAAACAACAATATATATTCCAACGGCAGTCGAAAATACTTTTAGTTGCCCGCAGGGGTGAATGCTACTTCACCAACCGTAAACCTCAAGTAACGAATGTGATTAAACCATGATCAATGGCTAAATACCCAAGTGCAGGCAGATTTTAAATAAACGAGAACCAGTCGGTAGTAGAGTATTTAACTGAACAAAATAAACACAATAAAAATCCCTCGAACTACCTTCCGTTTGTTGTTGATTTTTATAATGGACAACAACCATGCACTTTATCGTGTGTATGTGTTTTTTTTGGTATATCGAAAAAACATACATAAAACACACAATACATGCATGCAGTATAAAACCTGTTTTGTTATGTTCATATTCGCAACCATACGGTGTGATTGCCGTAATCATATTATTGTTAACGTAAATTTTACACAACAATACTTTTGTTGCACTAACCATGTTTATATGGTTGCTATAACCATATTTTCATTTATAAATTTGGCAATTTGTTGCATTTCAACAATAGCAATATTGTCGCAATCATACTATTGTCAAAATGAAATTCAAAAAAAAATACTATGGTTGCTACGAACATGCTTTTATTGTAGAGAACATGTTACTGTTGCGGTGACCATAGTGTAACCATATCTTTTCTCTGCGTGCAGACTTGGTCAGAATTTTCGCCATACATACCCCTCCATATTATACAAAACTATAATCAATTTTTTTTTTTGTTAACGTCACATTTTTCCCGTTTTTCGGCCACCCAAAGTTTGTTATAAATAATTGTTAAATACCTTAATTAATTCTTTTCAGATTGGGGCATCAAACAAAGTTTACCAAATAATCTATCCAATGAAGTATTGATTTTACTATACATATACATGTACAATTTTAGTTCCAATAATCATTTAAATCTGTTAGGATAACTGGTACTTGCTTTCTTTAACCGAAAGTGTCAGTTCCCTCTACTGAAAATTGCTGTGTACCCAATTACGAGGCGGTACGGAAACTTCTTAGCCTAGCAAAAAGCGCGGTATAAACAGAAAAAGTTAAGTGTTTTGGAAACTTCCATCTCTGCTATGAACACATGTTAAATTTTGTTTCGATCTGGCAACTCCTTCATATAGAAACAGGTGTTCACAAAAGACGCATCCGCGATTTTTTTACAATGGAAAAATTAGAAATGCGTGATGTCATTAAATATTTACATAAAAAAGGTTAATCGGGACAAGAAATTCATAATGATATGGTGAATGTGTTAGGTGAAAGTGCCCCTTCATATGCAACAGTAAAAAATTGGGTTGCTGAATTTAAACGTGGTCGTACAAGCATTGAAGATGAACCACGTAGTGGACGTCCAAAAACAGCAACAACAACAGAAATTGTAGCCAAAGTGCATGATATGGTATTAAATGATCGACGAATAAAAGTGCGTGAAATAGCTAATATCATAGGCATCTCAAATGATCGAGTCCATTTAATTTTGCATGAAGAACTACAGATGAAAAAGCTTTCTGCAAGATGGGTGCCGCACTTGTTAACAGTCGACCAAAAACGCATAAGAATGAATATTTCTCAAGCTTGTTTGGATCGTTTTCAGCGAAATAAAATGGATTTTAAGCGTCGTTTCATAACTGTTGATGAGACATGGATCCACCACTATACTCCAGAGACAAAAGAACAATCCACACAATGGACTGAAGCTGGAGGAAGTGCCCCAAAGAAGGCAAAAACAACTCAATCGGTTGGTAAGGTTATGGCAACGGTTTTTTGGGACTTCAAAGGTATTTTATTGTTTGGCTATCTGCAAAAGGGTAAAACAATAAATGCAGAGTACTATTGCAACCTTTTAGATCAATTAAATGTACAAATTCGAAAAAAACGCCCTGGCTTACAACACAAAAAAATAATTTTTCATCAAGACAACGCACCAGCGCACAAAAGTGTTTTAACAATGGCTAAAATCAACGAATTAAAGTACGAGTTGCTTGACCACCCACCTTATTCTCCTGATTTAGCTCCCAGTGACTTTTACCTGTTCCCAAATCTAAAAAAATTCCTTGCTGGCAAGCGTTTTATCTCAAATGAAGATGCAATTACAGTTGTAAACCACTATTTTGAAGACCTTGAGGAAAACTATTTTAATCAAGGGATAGAATTGCTGGATAAGCGTTGGACTAAGTGTATTGAAGTTTCAGGAGATTATATTGAAAAATAAAAATATTTTTGAAAAACTAACTATTCTCTTTCATTGATAGGCTAAAAACTTTCCGAACAGCCCTCGTAACATTCGGTTGTAACGATGGAATACACGGATAGTACGTACAACCACCAACATTCGGTTGGCATATATAGTTCGGTTGTGACAACAAATCTGTTCTCTGTGTGTACAAATAAATGAATAATAATAATAATAATAAAAGAATAAACTGAAATAGATTCGAAAGTTGTAATCCGGAAGTATCGAAACCATTGATTTTTACACGTGTTTGTCAAAGGACGGATAATTTATTTTTTTAAAAATTGTCATAGCATCTTTAGTAGTGTTTTGTGTTCCATAACTTACGACGTACTTCAGAAATTAAAGGAATAGCAATCGGCGCCAGAAGAAGATGAACCACAACCTCCAGTTTCGTATATGTGACGCGCAAAATAGAAAGGGACCTAAGGGTAAAAACCAGTTTTGTTCAAGAGAGCCAATTTAATGATTAGGTCCCTTTCTATTTGCGCTTAGAATCGTCGACCTCACTTTCATAAAACGCGCCTATCTCTGGGAGGGGCATGGGATCGGTCTCATTTGATGCTCAGATGTTGTCCACATCAAAAAAAAAGTGAAATGTTGATAAAAAGTTTTGTTCAGGAGAGCCATTTTAAAGATTAGGTCCCTTTCTATTTGCGCTTAGAATCGTCGACTTCACTTAAATAAAACGCGCATATCTCTGGGAGGGAACACTTTTGGAGCATGGGATCGGTCTCATTCGATGCTCAGATGTTGTCCACATCAAAAAAAGAAAATTAAAATTAATTTTTATACCCTTATCTCCCTTTCTCTATGCGCTGTCACATACAGGGTTTCCGTCCCAATTGGGTGAGTTGTGTAAAAGAAATGTCCATTTCTCATACCCTTTAATGGGATCCAATTGAAAATAGACGGAACAAATCTCGCAGAAAACATGGTGTTACAAAATAATCATATTCGTATGTCTGTTAAGCAGATACAATTTAGCAGAAATATGACAACAGTTTGAAATCTGGTAACTCTCTAATATTTAAAATAGGCTAAATAAGTCGAGGGACTATTTTCTTATTCAAGATTCTTCGAAGTTTCCTATAGTTCCGAAGGGAGCTAACGAACACTTGAACGAAAATGTACTCTTCAATCGAAAGTGTCAGTTCCCTCTACTAAAAACTGACGTGTACCCAATCAACATTCGGTTATAGCGATAGAGCATTAGGAATACGAAAAAAATCAAACAAGAAGTTGTCTGTTTTTTTTTTTTAAACAAATGTTTTTTCTTATGTATTCGAAAAAAGTCAAATCAAGCAAGAAGAGGGCTCATCGGCGAACTCGTGTTGAGTTTTTTTTTTTTGCAAGAGATTGGATAAGGGAATCTATAAATCATCTCAAACTGATAGTTCAATAACATTTTTCAAAGCAAAACTGAAGCAATTAATTGATTTATTATATTTCATTGGTTGTTTTACAATTTAGTACAATAGTTGTGGGTCTGCTTTTGACGAATTTGCCGATGAATCCTCTCTTTGGTGTATACAAATAGAAACAATGATGCCATATCACTTTTAATTTGGTTCAATATTGCCTGATTACCATATTGCAAAATAAGTAGGCAAATGAAATTCGGTTATAGCGATGGAGTACATGCAGTACCATCATTCGGTTGTGGCAACAAACCTATTCGCTAAGTGTTTATGCTTCCTAAAATCTATAGAGACACAGCAAACTCCCACTGCCGAAATCCTTATCATTGTTTTTCCGAAAATCATTTAAACCATCCACTACACGCAGAAAAAATGTATGATTGTGGTAACAATATTCAAAGAGAATAATACTATTGTTGGGTGTATGGTTGTGGTACGACAATATTATGATCCTCACAATAAAAGTATGATTCAGATACATCCATACTAAGATCAACCATACTTTGATCCTAGTATGATTACACATAATCATACTATGATCCCCACAACCATAGTATGATTCACACTCAACCATACTACGATCTCCACAACCATAGTATGATCCTCACAACCATTGTATGTTTCACATACAACCATAGAATGATCCTCACAACCATAGTTTTAACCTCCCAACCACAGTATGATCCTCCCAACCATAGTATGATCCTCCCAACCATAGTATGTTTCACATACAACCATAGTGTGATTCACACGCAACCATGTTATGATCCCTACAACCATACTATGATCACACACAAATATACTCTTATCCCCAATATTATATATTTGAATTGGTTAAAGTTGCCAACAATAGATTTGAATTATGAAAATTATTTAAAAATACATTAAATTCAAAATAATAGAGGTGATTTATTTAACAGTAGAAAAAATCCGTTTAAAAAAAACTTAAGCCTTTTCATTAAAAATATTTCAGTAAAACAAAGCCAAAGCAGTTTGTTTGAAAATTTTCAATTTCCATAAAAAAGGAACTATTATTGCATTAGATCCGTAACAATAACCTTGTTCTTAAGAAGCAGTTTTCAATGAGGAAAAATTACAATCATACAGTGTGATTGCCTTAATCATATTATTGTTAACCTAAAACCCAAAAAGCAATAATTTTGTCGCACCAACAATATATATATTTTTGCTACAACCATATTTTCATTTTTAAATTTGACAATAATACTATTGTTACATTTCAACAATATTAATATAGCCACAATTATACTATTGTCAAAATTAAATTCAGTAAACAATACTATGGTTGCGACGAACATATTAATATTGCCTTGACCATATGTGACGCGCAAAATAGAAAGGGACCTAAGGTTAAAAAACAGTTTTGTTCAGGAGAGCCATTTTAAAGATTAGGTCCCTTTCTATTTGCGCTTAGAATCGTCGACCTCACTTTCATAAAAAGCGTCTATCTCTGGGAGGGAACACTTTTGGGGCATGGGATCGGTCTCAGTCGATGCTCAGATGTTGTCCACATCAAAAAAAAGAAAAAAAATGAAAATTGATTTTTTTACCCTTAGGTCCCTTCTCTATGCGCTGTCACATATAGAAACCATGTTTTTTCTCTGCGTGTAGAGATTATCAGAAATTTCAAGATTGATATCCATCTTTGATTTGATGGTGGTGGGTATTCTGTGCGTCATGCGACATAATAGGACAATAGGATTAATGCCCATTCACAACTAAGGGATGCACACAGTAGGCCTCGCATGGAACAATAGTTTAATTAGCCATAAAAACATTATCGTCACATTTGTCCACACAATCGACAGCCCGAGTAGAGTGGAACAGACTTAACGCCTTTTAAGCGAACTCTCGAAAAAGACGAAAAAATTAAAATTCAATTGAAACCAAAAACGAAACCAAGTGAACTCGAAATGAAACTAAAAAGACCGACGGACATCAAATCGCACCGCAGGCAAAGAGAAGTGAGCGGGATCAAAATGATTAATGCGTTTAAGGTGCATCAGCAGCAAATTCAAAGCAATCGCCATTCCTCGTAAGCGACGAGCATTTCATAGATACACATGCATACACTACTACACTCTCATAGATACACACGCACACATACAGAGACACTCGGAGAGATATCCACGTCCACATTTACTGGCCACATGTACTTAGAACGAAGAATGATTGATTAAACAATGTTGACATACAGTCACTCAGCCAGTCAGCCGTAGTATGGCTGACGTACGTACCAGCTCGAGAAAGCCATTCCAACCAAGCCAACCCAATCCAACCATCTATCGAAGCGCTTGTCGGGAGCGTGCACAGCGACGACGACTGCCAAGCCAAAGGAAACAGATTCGAAATACACAAAAAATTTAAACGGGCCAGTGCAGCGAAGTGGTGGTCGTCGCAGTGGTGATGGGCGATGGTGGACGACTGGTGACTATAGAGCTACGACGAACATGGCATGATTCATCTAGAACGTACTCGTATTATGAGAAGATGGGAGGAACGCAAAAAAAAGAGTTAAAATTCAATTTATTGGAAAATTGTTGGACTAATGGTCAAATAAGAGTTCTACACTGAGTTGCTACAAAATAATGCCGTCGAATGGAATCTTATAAGGGCGTCGCAGGTTTGTAGCAAGTCTGGAAAACCCACATCATGGCTGCCAAATAAAAACAAGTAAAACAAGTGAAACCGACTACAAGATACCCTAAACCACTCTACTATTCAGAAGATATCGCGAGCAAGAACAAAAACTTAAACTTTAGAAAAGGTTAATTGTATAGCTTAGGATTGGTTATAAGTGGCTCCTAACGCACTATGCTGTATTTTTTTCTACGAGGGCTGCTGTATATATTTCTGGCCTAATAATGAAAATGCCAATATTTATCGTCAAAAATGGGTTTATTGTTTTTCAAAGTATTCTCCTTTTGTATGCGCTCAAACCAATTGTCGAAGCACTTTTCCACTCCGATTGAGACACCTCCAACACATGGTTTGTGAACGCATCAACGACGAAAATCGTTGATCACGCTTTTTTTTCTCGATGTGCGGAAATAAAAAGAAGTCATTGGGTGCCAAGTCAGGGCTGTACGACGGATGACCCATCAATTCAACGTTTCGGCCGGTCAAAAAGGCACTGGTTTGAGCCGATGTGTGAGAGCTCGCATTGTCAGTCAAAAGGCCAGCCAAAAAGGGGCTGGTTTGAGCCGTTGAGTAAAAGCTCGCATTGTCATGGTGCACAATGATTCGTCTTCTCTTGTTCGTTATTCGAATTTCTTCGAAGACTTCAGGCAAACAAATTGTGGTGTACCACTCAGAATTGACCTCCCTAAGTTGCTTAAGCATGACAGTCGCCACAAGACGAGCTTTGCCGAAGAAACAGGCGACCATTTGCCTCGAAGTGCTTCTTCCACGAACAACTTTCGTTGGATTTGGCTCGTCTTCGAAGACCCACACTGTCGATTGCTGTTTTGTTTCGAGCTCATACGCATAGATGCATGATTCGTTACCTGTGGCGATCTTATAAACGTCTTTTGAAGCATCGCCATCCCCTTTTTTTAAAAATTTCTTTGCACCAATCGAAACGAGCCTTTTTTTGAGCGATTATCAAATTGTGCGGGATCCAAGGAGAACAAACCTTTTGTACGATCAGGTGTTCATGCAATATCGAATGTATGCTGGTGGAAAAATACCCAAGGATGCCTCTATCTCACGGTATGTCACTTGACCATTATCAGTTCACGCACGGGATCAATGTTCTCTGGCACAACGGCCGTTTTTGGACGATCTTCGTCTTTGAGCGAGCGTCGGTCACGATTCAATTCGTTTAATCAGTTTTTCACAGGATGTTGCTTCATCGCCATACAAAGACTTAAGTTCATCGATGCACTCTTGTCGTGATAATTCACGTCAAAAGTAGTGAAAATTGATCGTACGAAAATGTTCACGAGTTAATTCCATTTTTTTGCCAAATTCATTTTTTCAAGTCACTGTAAACAACTCAAATGATGGTCGTACGTCTAAACGTACTGGGTACGTTTATGCCAAAAAATGTCAAACTTTCCAATGGAAATGTCAGATGGCGACAGGCAACACTTAGTGCCAGTGGTGGAAAAAAAATAGGGACATGTATTTTTTTCTTATATTTTTTAGTTTTTCTACAATATTTTAATACTGATGTAAATTAAATTAAAAGCGTTAAGTACTTGATTCACGCTAACAAAAAAGTCAAAATCGAATTTGGTTACCAATAAAATAAACAAAAAAAATTACATTTTTGTAATATTGCCCTTGGTAAAAATAATGGGGACGGCATAAAAAATTAAATAGGTTTAACTTAAAAATATTTTTTTGATGTAATGGAACTAAATTGCTAATACTTAGTGGTAGATCCATTCGCCTTTATCACTGCTTGGCATCTGCGGGGCATAGATTCCACAAGATTTGAGCATGTTACCTTCGATATGGAGTACCAAGCGTTTTTCACATTTTCCCATAATTCTTTCACATTTTTTGACTTTTTGTGTCCAATTTTGCTTTTTAAGACGCCCCATAGGTGTGCAATGGGATTAAGGTCCGGAGATTGAGATGGCCATTCCAGAATCGGTACACTATTCTCTTGGAACCAAGTATTAGCTAGTCTGGAAGAGTGCTTTGGGTCGTTATCTTGCATAAATTGCCACTTGAGTGGCATTTCTTCCTCGGCAAATGGAAGCATTTGGTTTCTTAGAATGTTAACATAATCTACGGCACACATCTTGTCCCTAATCCAGAAAATGGGACCAACACCAGATGCAGAAAAACTGCCCAGATCATCATTGACCCGCCTCCATGTTTCACAGTCTTTTTGGTGTACTTAGGATCATATTCTTTGTTCTTGGGTCGACGGACGTACGTTTTTTTTTCCGTCAGAACCAAACAAATTAATTTTTGTTTCGTCTGACCAAAGAACATTTTTCCAATTTGTACGGTGTTGGTGCTGCTTGGCGAAAATAACCCTATTTTTTATATATTTTTTGCTCAGCAAAGGTACTTTCCTTGGGCTTCTACCCATTAATCATGCGTCCATAAGTCTGTTTCTTACTGTCCGGCTTGAAACTGGTGCATTTTAACTAATTTACAGGTGATATCACTTAAGCGGCCATCCAAAAATGTCATAAGCTTTAATATAAAAATTAAGTTTAACAACAAAAATTCAACACTTCTACGAATAATCTGGTAGAGTCATTCACAAAAATATTCATGTTTTCTTAGTGTTTCTGTTTAATATTATCCGTATGAACTTTTGTCCGTACTATTTTTCCATCACTGTATATATAGTAACCCTCGTACGAAAAAAATTAAACAAAAAATTGTCTGTTATTTTTAAAACTTATGTTTTTTTTTTATATTCGAAAGAATTTAATCAAGCAAGAAGAGGCCTCATCGGCGAACTCGTATTGAGTTCTTTTGCAGGAGATTGGATAAAGGAATCTATAAATCATCATTGGTTGATTTAATACAATTTAGTTTAAAGTAGTGTGTCCGCTTTTGACGAATTTGCCGATGAAACCTCATATTGTTCATGTGTATACAAATAGAAACAGTGTGGCCATATCACTCTTTATTTGGTTCAATGTTGCCAGATTACCGTGTTGCAAAATAAGTAGGTACAGGAGGTCCGCCGGGAAGGTATACTACTTTGTTTTGCCGCCATTTTGGTAAACATAAGTCTTGACAGTTCTTATTTGGAAGTCCCTACGTAGAGACGTGGCAAATTTATTATGGAAAAATATTCGATAAACCAACGTGTTTTAATCGATAAAACATTTTACCAAAATCAATTATCGATTACTGTGACGATGAGAAAGTTTCGTGAAATTTTTAGGCGAAACAACGTGCCAACAAAACGCACTATTTATTGTGTAGTAAATGATTTCGAAGAAAGATAGTCTGTAGCTGATAGGCCCAAGCATGGACCACAACGTACTGCAAGATTGGCTGAAAACATTACTGCCGCTCAAGAAAGTGTTCAACCTCAATTCGACGCCGTGCTGAATGTAATCAAAAATGTGCTTAAAAGGGCTCGCATTTGTGAGGTTTACAGAGGCTGGCATTTATCTGATGTTGTATTTCATACATAATTGCCGACATTAAATAAAACATTTATCAATATAAGATCCATTCTCTTTTATTTAATCAGAAATTATAAAGAAATAGTGTCAAGGGATTTTAAATTTTAAGCGCCGATCTTAATTTTGAATAAATCACATTTTTTTGGGGAATTATTGTCATTTCTTCTTATTATAATAATATTGGTTGGAACAAAATCTCGGCCAAATGGCCGCCGCGACCTAGGCGGTACACCATATCACTCTTTATTTGGTTCAATGTTGCCAGATTACCATGTTGCAAAATAAGTTGGTACAGGATGTCCTCCGGTAAGGTATACCACTTTGGTTTGCCGCCATTTTGGTAAACATTAGTCTGGACAGTTCATATTTGGCAGTCGTGAAGTAGAGACGTGGCAAATTTATTATGGAAAAATATTCGATAAACCAACGTGTTTTAATCGATAAAACATTTTACCAAAATCAATTATCGATTACTGTGTCAATGAGAAAGTTTCGTGAAATTTTTGGGCGAAACAACGTGCCAACAAAACGCACTATTTATCGTGTAGTAAATGATTTCGAAGAAAGATAGTCTGTAGCTGATAGGCCCAAGCATGGGCAACAACGTACTGCAAGATCGGCTGAAAACATTACTGCCGCTCAAGAAAGTGTTCAACCTCAATTCGACGCCGTGCTGAATGTAATCAAAAATGTTCTTAAAAGGGATCGCATTTGTGAGGCTTACAGAGGCTGGCATTTATCTGATGTTGTATTTCATATACAATTGCCGATATTAAATAAAACATTTATCAATATAAGATCCATTCTCTTTTATTTAATCAGAAATTATAAAGAAATAGTGTCAAGGGATTTTAAATTTTAAGCGCCGATCTTAATTTTGAATAAATCACATTTTTTTGGGGAATTATTGTCATTTCTTCTTATTATAATAATATTGGTTGGAACAAAATCTCGGCCAAATGGCCTCCGCGACCTAGGCGGTACACCTCCATCCGATGGTCCGAATTTTCGATGACGCTGAGGCATAATTGAGGTTCTATGCCGTTAATGTGCCGAACTATATCATCCTTTGGCTCTTGAATTGTTGCTGGCTTATCGATGTACACCTTTTCTTTCAAATACCCCAAAGAAAAAAGTCCAACGGTGTCAAATCACATGATCTTGGCGGCCGATTTACATCGCCACGACGTGAGATAACACGGCCTTTGAATTTATCGCGCAAAAGAGCCATTGTTTCGTTAGCTGTGTGGCAAGTGGCACCGTCCTGTTGAAACCACATATCATCCACATTCGTATTTTCCAATTCGGGCCATAAAAAGTTGGTTATCATCTCACGATAGCGAACACCATTCACAGCGACTGCCTGGTCGGCCTTGTTTTGGAAACAAGTAAAAAATGTTAAGTTTGGCTGTGCCGAACTTTGGATACTCTCCACCAGATTCCCAAATAAAACCAAATTTGTTGCGGAAGTGTGTTCTATATAGAAATCTTTATGTGCAAAATTTCATTTCGATAGGTCAAGTTTGTGGTGAGTTATAGTCATATTATTTCTCAAGGCCTATAAGGCCGTTTGTATGGGATGTACAAGAAATGGTGGCCCAATCTAAACCATTTTTACATAGATGATTGCGCCTATATAGAGATTATTATTTGCAAAATTTCGGTGATTTTGCTCGGATATTTCCAAATAAAAAAACTAATTTTTATGAGGTAGAGTCGGTTGAGGGTCTCCAACACCAACTTTCGTAGAGCTATATAGCCCATTTTCAATACCAACCATGCTAGGTTAACTACACATGTTTGTGCAAAATTTCTCCCTAGTTGTTTTCATGCAGGCTTTATCTTGTTTTCAAAAGACGCCAGTCCATAAACCGCACCAAACAGTCACTCTTTGTAGGTGCATTGTTTTTTCGACAATCTCTCTTGGATTATCATTCGCCCAAATGCGGCAATTCTGCTTGTTGACGAATCCACTGAGGTGAAAATGTGCCTCATCACTGAAGATGAACATTGATCATCCGATGTTTCCATTTCTTGCCACCATTCTGACCATTTATGATGATCATGGTTCAAATTGAGTTAGTCTGAAATTGAGAAATATCAAATGAAATGCAGAAAAAAACTTGACGGTTAGGTGTGGTTCACATTTAACATCGGGCCTAAAAATTTAACCACCCTTTAGTATACCTTCGCGACGAACACCCTGTAGTATACCTTCCCGGCGGACACCCTGTAGTAAAGCAGTCGATAACTATAATAAAGCAGTGATGCATTTTACTTAGAGCAAAAATGGCAGAGTGGAACTGGGCTCAGTGTTGCATCTGGCACAGAAATGTTCATATTTTTTTTAGCTTGAAATTATGTTCACGTTTTTGTGCGGAACGTACGATTTGTTAGCAATTATACTTGTAGGAAGAACATGCTTGCTAAAAATATCAGTGATTCAATTAAAATTGGCTTTACAGCATCCAAGGATTGTACGTTTTAAAACTCCACAAAAGGAACATGTGTCTCTTTTCTGCAATTTTTGAATCTTTAAGACAAATTTTTGCAAATTTTTAAATGTCCTACTTACATTTTATAGCATTGTAATCTTAATGTGAAACATCTAACGTTCTATATACGGATATGTAGTGTTCCAACTGATCGCGGTAGCGTTAGCCTTTGTACAATTTCCCCAATGTTTTCATACAGTTTTTTCTTACTTCTCGAAAAAAATAAAACCGAACTGGAAAAATAGCAGAAACTAGTTTCTTTCACACCAAAAAGAAGAGAAAAATAAAATTAAGAAGACTGCAACCGATGAGTTTGATAATTATAATAATGATGATGACGACGATGTTGATGGAGGCGATGATGGATTCATATCGCGTTTCGTGTTAATAAAAACCGAAATTAGTTATATACGGAACTTATGCTTGAGTTCAATACTCAGCACACCGCACGTTGCGTTGTGATGCTCTCAAGCATTTGGCTTGCTGTGAATTTGTAAAACATTGTTGAGATCATTTTAGATGTTTTTGTATCCCTAGAGACTTGACAAACGTTTCATCTCTTCACAGAAAAAAGAAACAGACGAAAAATAAAATCACTAATTTGGATAATTAAAAATAATTCAAAAAATGTTACTCCATATGCAATTGAAGCTTTTTTGTCCCAACTGCATTTACGGGTGAAATCTAAAATGTTTAGGTTTCATATCGAAATCTTTTACACAATGGGAAATTAACAGCTGGAATTCGATAAAGTTGAAATCGAATGGTTTGGGTAGAGAGGTTGGCAACTCAATGTGATGACAAAGGTAAGTGCCCATTCACACTAGGCAACTTTACTTGCCGCAACTCTCAGTTTGTAGGAGAGAGAGAGAGAGAGTAAAGATTAGTGGAAGCCCTTGTCGCATTCCCTGAGAGTTGCGGCAAGTAAAGTTGCCCAGTCTGAATAGGGACTTACCATTGTCATCACATTGAGTTGCCAACCTCTCTACCCAAACCATTCGATTTCAGCCTAGTGTAAATGGGGACTAGGTAAGACCTTTTTAGGCCAAAAAGTGTCAGTTTCATAAAGAAGTTGCATGACTTGCATTTTTGAGGTTCATGTGAACTTGATGAGAAAATATCAATATTTATATCAACTCTAACAGATACGAGGGCGGTTCGGAAGCACAAAAAGCGCATTATAAACAGAAAAAAGTTAAGTGTTTTGGAAACTTCAATCTCTGCTATGAACACATGTTAAATTTTGTTTCGATCTGGCAACTCTTTCATATAGAAACAGGTGTTCACAAAAGAAACACCCGCGATTTTTTTACAATGGAAAAATTAGAAATGCGTGGTGTCATTAAATATTTACATAAAAAAGGTTTATCGGGACAAGAAATTCATAATGATATGGTGAATGTGTTAGGTGAAAGTGCTCCTTCATATGCAACAGTAAAAAATTGGGTTGCTGAATTTAAACGTGGTCGTACAAGCATTGAAGATGAACCACATAGTGGACGTCCAAAAACAGCAACAACAACAGAAATTGTAGCCAAAGTGCATGATATGGTATTAAATGATCGACGAATAAAAGTGCGTAAAATAGCTAATATCATGGGCATCTCAAATGATCGAGTCCATTTAATTTTGCATGAAGAACTACAGATGAAAAAGCTTTCTGCAAGATGGGTGCCGGACTTATTAACAGTCGACCAAAAACGCATAAGAATGAACATTTCTCAAGCTTGTTTGGATCGTTTTCAGCGAAATAAAATGGATTTTAAGCGTCGTTTCATAACTGTTAATGAGACATGGATCCACCACTATACACCAGAGACAAAAGAACAATCCGAACAATGGACTGAAGCTGGAGGAAGTGCGCCAAAGAAGGCAAAAACCATTCAATCGGCTGGTAAGGTTATGGCAACGGTTTTTTTGGACTTCAAATGTATTTTATTGATTGACTATCTGCAAAAGGGTAAAACAATAAATTCAGAGTACTATTGCAACTTTTTAGATCAATTAAATGTACAAATTCGAGAAAAACGTCCTGGCTTACAACACAAAAAAATAATTTTTCATCAAGACAGCGCACAAGAGTGTTTTAACAATGGCTAAAATCAACGAATTAGAGTACGAGTTGCTTGACCACCCACCTTATTCTCCTGATTTAGCTCCCAGTGACTTTTACCTGTTCCCAAATCTAAAAAAAATCCTTGCTGGCAAGCGTTTTACCTCAAATGGAGATGCAATTACAGTTGTAAACCACTATTTTGAAGACCTTGAGGAAAACTATTTTAATCAAGGGATAGAATTGCTAGATAAGCGTTGGACTAAGTGTATTGAAGTTTCAGGAGATTATATTGAAAAATAAAAATCATTTTGAAAAACTAACTATTCTCTTTCATTGATAGGCTAAGAACTTTCCGAACCGCCCTCGTAGTGCAAAGATTTTTAAAATTTTCAGATATGAAGCGATGTATTTGTTATGTTTATGTATTCCGCTCTACAACCTCTACAATCCTTCTTTGGACGAAACCAACAGATTCACCAAAGTTTTACTTCTTTTGGCTCTAACTTCCACACTTTTTATTCGATTTTCATAAATTATGATTGATATGAAAGATGCATTTCTTATCAATTAATGTTGCTCATGTTAATCGGTGAAGTAGTTCTGCCTCCATTTTGTTCACGCTAATCAGACGCAAGGTTGGCAACTCAATTTTTTTAAAGAAGAAAAAATGCGTGGTCAACGATTTTCGTCGCCAGAAGATGCTGCTGAAGCGTTCAAAAACCATGTTTTGTCTCAATCGGAATGGAAAAAGTGCTTCGACTATTAGTTTGAGCCCATGCAAAAAAAGTGTATTGATCTTGAATTGAATTGAAGAATATTTTTAAAACCCATGAAACCATTTCCAATGATAAATTATTGTGTTTTTATTGCCGGACCCGAAATATAAACAGCAACCCTTGTTTATTGGAAGGATAATTTTATGCCATTAATGTTAAAATACGATTTCGGGCATGTGGCCGCCGCGGCTGGCTCGAATAAAGCCAATTCTACAGGTCCAATTTTCAACCACTTTTTCGAGCATATGGGGCCGTATGTTGGCAATAACGCCACGAATGTTGGCTTCCAAGTCCCCTATAGTTTCTGGTTTGTTGGCGTAGACGAGCGACTTCACATATCCCCAAAGAAAATAATCCAATGGTGTCAAATCACACGATCTTGGTGGCCAATTGACAGGTCCATTCCGCGAAATTATGCGCTCATCGAATGTTTCCTTCAATAATTCGATTGTGACGTGCGCTGTGTGGCATGTAGCGCCGTCTTGTTGGAACCACAACTCATCCACATTCATGCCATCCAATTCGGGAACAAAATAGTCGGTTATCATGGCTCTATACCGGTCTCCATTAACGGCAACTGACTCTCCAGCATTATTTCGGAAGAAGTATGGCCCAATGACTCCACCAGCCCATAGAGCACACCAAACAGTCAGTTTTTGTGGATGTAATGGCGTCTCAAGGGTCTCATGTGGATTCTCTTCACTCCAAATGCGGCAATTTTGCTTGTTGACGTAGCCATTCAACCAAAAATGAGCCTCATCACTGAACAAAATTTTGTGATGAAAATCAGCATCGCCGCCAGTTAAAAAAGTGATGCCAACTTAAAGTTCTATACCCCAATAAAAAACACCCTTTACAACGACCGATGCTTTTAACTTTGGGTGACCACGCCCGCGTTGTAAGGTTAACAAACTGGTAGTAGCTCGGCTAAGAGGTCTGACCGGAGATAAAAAAATTATACCACGGGTAGTCAGGGGCCCCCAGAATGTTGTTCTGGCCTGGCTAGCAGGTGCGGCCCTTCGGGGAGTATCGTGGTGGCTGTGGTTTAAACCCAAATCTAGGGGAGAGATTCGATACGGTACGGAGTTGCATTGCCACCAGCTGCTGTAACCCATAGAACAGCAGAGGTTTTAGACAGGCCGCGGCCCCAGACCAAGGGTGTAGTTGTGTCCATATAACACGCTTCGAATTGGTACCGGCGAGATTGGCCTTAAGAGCCACTGGCCGCCGCTTAGTAAAGGCTCCTGTGCAATGGCGCACCATGGCTAAAGCTATCACAGCGAGAATCATGTAAAACACAGACGCTACACTATGTCTTCATATCTTCAAAGATTGAAAACAAAACATGAACTCTCATGAATCTTGAACAAAAGATACGTTACAAACATAAGGGGACAATTATAAAAAAAAAACTCCCAAAGAAACTATCCAATCAGTCAAAACCGAAATCAGATAAACAAAGCCGAGAAATAAAAAGTTGCCAATTTCGTTTTGGTGGATTTCAAAAATGTATTAAACAAAAAAAATATTTTCCCACGCGCTACCGATTTTTTTTTCAGCTTTGCTTTGTTTCGTATTAGAAATGCAATACAAGCCGATATGGATGATGATGTTGTTGCTGTTGTAGTTCTATTTTGGCTTTCAGTGTTGGGCGTTGTTGTAGCTGCTGGTGGTACAATTTGTTTTTTTTTACAATAGAAATACTACGACTTCGAGCAGTGCTTAGAGGTGTTGTCGGCTATGTTAGTTATATGGTTAGACGGACGTACAGACAGACCGCCAGGCGGGCATACTTAAAATGGACTTGGTTTGGCATGATTTTTTGCATATTTATAACATCTTTCTCCTCGCTTGTCTCTAGCTTACTCTATAAAACAACGAAACGCTACTCAAAGAAAGAAATAAAAAAAATATGTGTATAATAAATAACCACGTATTAATTAGCATGTTTGTGAACGAATAAGCGAAACGAAAAGGGTGTTATCGAAGTCCGAGTGATAGCATGCGCAACAATGAAAATTATATTTATAATATTGCCGTTTAAAAGTGTCGCTCAAATCTGAAATAATGTATGCTACTTTTTGAAAGTAGCATTTAAAAATACGTTATGAGTTTTTCGCAGAGTTCGAAGACTATTCGCAAAGGGTAATTCTCATTCAAATCATAATGGGACTTCCGTATAAGTTATTTAATTTGTAGCCGAAGTAATCGTTGTCAAAGACTGTTGAAGAAAAACCTTGGCGGGTTTAGAAACAGCTGTACAGTCTGCCTGGCAACCGCAGCCTATACATTTCACCAATTTTTTAGTTGATTCTGAAAAAGAAACAACAAAATGGTCTCGAACCAAAATAAAAACTGTTCAAGTCATAATCAAGGTTACCGTTGAAAAATTCCAAAAAGTCGCACAAAAAAGGGATTATTTTTAAAAACGTGGCACAAAAGGGGTATTTTCTTAAAAAAAAAAAGTCGCAAACTTTTCGTAGGTTAATTTTATTAAACAATTTAAATTTAATAAGAAAAGTAACGAACATCACAGTAAAAACTATGTTCCATGAAATCAGAGGTAAAATACACATTTAAATTAAAAAACAAAGCAATTTCTTATCCTCATGTACCCTCCACTATACGAAAAAAATGTAGCTAAATTTGCTTTAATTTTAGTATCCATATGTCCATATTGACTATTAATCGCCGGTTTTGACCATGCCAGGCCACCTGAACCTAGCCTTTCAGCAGCTTAGCTTTTTTTTGAGGCATTTAAAAAGGTATAAACGTTTACCCCCGGGCCGATTTCGCCCATTTACAATTCCAAACAGCTTGTGATCCTGCATCATGCCAAATTTCTGAAAACTAGGTTGATCCGTTTGAACGATATCGTGCTTACAGACAACACGCGGACGGACATGGCTAGATCGTCTCAGAATTTTACGACAATCAAGATAATATATACTTTATAGGGTCTCCGATCAATATTTGGTGGTGCTGCAAACGGAATGACAAATCTAATATTCTCTTGCGTGAAGGGTATAAAAAAATCCAAACACCAAAAGTCGGGCATTGCAGACTATTATAGCCTGCTCTACTGAATGCGCAGAGGAGCCAACTGAAATTAGGCTTTTGGGCTACTTCAAGTCATGAACCGGGTTCTTAATATATCCAGATTTTAAAAAATAATTTCATATGGATTCTTTGGGATTGTTGTATGTCCTTGAATGAATTGGCCGGATTTTCGGCCACCTCAAATCAAGGTTGCAAAAGATGATACAATAGAACTTTTTGGATACATTTTCGGCATCGAAAGTACCGTGACAACCGCGCCTCATTTACGGGTTACTCGATACATTTTACAAATGTTCCGAACTGTTGGCATTTTTACTCTAAAAGCACACTGATGTGAAGGCTATTCTACAAAGCATTATCAGTTACTGATCAATCCTAATGAAATGTTCAAAATTCCTCAAGACTAGATGTGCGCTTCAGAGATGTGCGGCGGGAATGTTTGGGAGCTGTCTTCGCAGACTGTGTGCAATACACTCTACTACGAGTACCCATAATGCCTAGCGTAAGCGCCAGGTTATAACTAAATAAATTATAGTAGTTTTTTCCCAACCCTTAGCCCTAGATATAAGAATACGCATATCTTTTAAAAGCAATACACACATTTCGTGTTGTGGAAAGTAGCAGAAATTTAAACAAGTTGCAAAAAAGGGGATTTATGAAAAAGGGACAGCAAAAGTCGCATGGCTTCCAAAAAGGGCCAAATTGCTACAGTCGCACAACGGTAACGCTGGTCATAATAATGAAAAAAGACCGAATACATGTAAGCAAAACAAAAACACATATAAGAAGGTTAATTTAATATTAAAAATTGTAACAGCAACTATATTTCTGGTTACAAGAGGTAACCAATAACTAGTTAACTTAACAATAAAAATGATTTCTATAACAATTATCATAGTTAACAATATTAGCAGTTTCTTTGTTAAATTGTACATGTATTGTATCAATAAATTTAATGTAAAATTTTAATATTAACAATTTTCATGGTTAAAAACAATGCATTGTTAAAACAACAATAATTATTGTAATAATAACAATTTTAATTGTAAAACAAACTCAACAAAGCATTGTCAAAACAACAATAATTAATTTAAAATTAACAATTTTCATGGTTTAAAACTCAACAATGCATTGTTAAAACAACAATAATTAATTTAAAATTAACAATTTCCATGGTTAACAAATTTAACCATAGAATTTTTAAATTAAGTATTATTATTGTTAAATACCAGTCAACAACAAAATGCTCAAAATAACCTTATAAGTATAAAATGTAGACTCCAAATAATGTATATTTATGGTAAATTAACCTTATAAAAGGTTATATTTCTTCTCGGTGTATATGGGCTACAGTCTTGGTTGAATTCAGCACTTTTCAAAATAATGGCCAAAAAAGTAGCGAAATTGGCATCATTTCGGGCCAGGTTTACGCATAGCTATCACTATCTTGTCGTGGCCCTAAAGTCCATAAAGCCACGGTATGATTTATAGGGATTTCGACAAAAAGTTATAGGAAGTGATGAAGAAATTAACGCTAGATTCGTTATTTGCGATAGAGAAGTTTTGGGGTTACAATTTAGCAGGGAAAACAAATCAGTAAAAAAAATATTTTTATACAAAAAAAACATTTTTTACACTACAAAGCAAAATAATTTTTGCATTTCAGTCAAATAGTCATAACTTTGGAATGGTAGGATCTTTGGTCTTCGTTTAGGTAATTTTGGAAAGGTAAAGTTTTAGGCTATGTTTGAAGAGAAAAACCGATCACTGATTCAGAACTGAGCAATTTTACCCTAGTACCCTCCGACTACCAATCCGAAAATTTTCAAACCGCTGCCATTTCGCCACCTTGCATTTTTGGCATGGTCGTAGATGGACATATTTTCATAAAATCAGCCAAGAATACATTGGTGAAATTTGTACAGTCGTGAATAAATCATTTTTTAAAAAAAATTCACATTTCACACCCTCCGACCAGCAATCCAAAAATTCTAAACCGCTGCCATTTCGCAACCTTGCATTTTCACGCATGGTCGTAGATGGACATATTTTCATGAAATTATCCAGGGAATACATTGGTGAAATTTGTACAATCGCGAATAAATCATTTGAGTAAAAATTTACAAAAATTCACATAGGCCCTTTTAATATTGCGTTTTCTGCAATAAAATAAAAAAAAAATGATAATTTTCCACATAGGCCTTTTTTATGCCCCACCACAGGATGGGGGTGTACCAAATTTGACATTTCGTTTGGTACACCTCAAAATATTGATCTAATGCCCTAAAGAGTATATATGTTTTTGATCAGCGTACAATTCTAAGACGCTCTAGCGGTGTCTGACCGTCCGTCCGTTAGTGTGTCTGTTAAAAGACCGATAGCGGTCACAATAATCAACCTAGAAAGTCCAAACTTTGCAGTGGAATGAATTGTTGTTGCAAGTTGGTTCGGATTAATAAGGGACCAAATCCATTTAGAGGCAAAAGGTTTTCTATAGAAGAGCTCAAAGAAAATCTGTAAAAATCACACTTTTTGGAATTGACCTTGGCTCCTGGAGCTTGGTTTAAAGCTGTCTTTTAGAAAAGGCCTATTTAGGATTGATTATGGGGGCCAAATCGGTAAATGTTTTGATATAGCCCTCCAAACAAAGTACCTTTGCAATCTCGACGGAATTTGACAAGAAGTTTCGTGGCATGGAAATTAACTATTTATAATTTTGACTATATCGGTCCATGATTTTAAAAAGCCCTCGTAAAAAGGTCTCTCCCGCTTTGTGGTCCTGGCGCTCTGAAAACCACATTTATTGTCTAATCAGCATAAAATTTAGTTGAAAATAGTTCTATGGAATGACAATTAACTGTAAAGGGTCTGGACCATATTAAACCGTACAGAATTATTAGTTTAGAAATTGAATAGGCCTATGTGAAGAAAAACACATAGGCCTTCTACAATAAGTTTATGATAATTTCTTTAAAGAAATGCTCATAGGACTTTTTCTAAATCCTGATACAATAAAGATATCGAAAAACGATTTGGTGGGTACATGTATGACCAATAGGAATACTAAAAGCGATAATAAAAAATCTAAAATTTACACATAGGCCTTCTGCTGGGAAGGACAGGGTGGAGAGCGAAAATTTGCTTTCTTGCACTGCAGGCTGTGGCGGCACTGTTGGTCAAAGACAGCGGAGAGTGTGCGTGGCTGACGGGTGATGTGTATTCGTCTGCCTTTCAGTCGCCATCATGCATAAAACACTTGAGGAGAGGTCATTTTGTGTTGAAGCGTATTTTTCAAATGCGCACTCGATCATTGCAGTGCAGCGTGCTTTTTGTTTACGATTCGCTGCTCCCCCACGCCGACGTGTTCATGGACGGCAATTTATTGTAAATTGGGTAACTTCATTGAGAACAGCAGGGAATGTGTCATGTGTACGATCGGAACCTCAAAGATGGATTACAACACCACAAAACATCGAGAGATTGGAGCAACAGTACTGCAATCTCCGAAACGCTCTGCTCGGAAGCAATCACTTGCTTTTGGAATTTTTTTTTCAGACGGCAATTAATGGTAACCATCGCTGTGTTTGCAGTGGCACCATCCTGTTGGAACCATGTATCCTCTAATTGAACTGCCTCAAGAAATTCAATTAGAGGATACATGGTTCCAACCGGATGGTGCCACTGCACACACAGCGAGGGTTACCATTAATTGTTTGAGGCAAATGTTTCCTGGACGGCTTATCTCTTGGAGGGGTGATGTGAACTGGCCGGCACGCTCACTAGACTAAGCCCCATGCGATTTTTTCCTTTGGGGTTACCTGAAGTCGAAGGTGTATATCAACCGTCCCAACACCTTGAAGACCTAATTGACAACAGTGAGGCTGAAATTGGCAGAATACCAGTCGACATGCTTGTTAGAGTTCATGAAAACTGTATGGATAGTGAAGGTCGACATTTGCCAGACACACTATTTAAAACCATGTAATTTAAAAATTCCCTTACTGTTCAATATAATTAAAGTATAAAATAAATTTTCCAAAGGTTCATAATTTTTTTATTTTATTCCCAAATAAGCAAATTACCGCGCTCCACTCTGTATGACGAATGGGCTGTTATAGGTAAGTAGGACTGATTTTCATTTTTCATTATCTAAGTCGGGTCTTATTCAAAACAATTTATTTTTTACAATCCTTTTCGCAGAAAATTGTTTTAATCGATCTTTTTAAAATATATCACCCCTAAAAACTGTCACCTTTTGGCGAACCTTTGGTTTTTTTGCATTTTTACTCGCAGATTGTTTGTTATGCATGCACTCGTATATGTCTCGTACGCTCGTTTTGTGATTTATAAACTTGTTTGAATAATATTGTGAAAACACAAATGAAACGATTTACAAAAAAAAAAAACAAAAGGGTTGCCTCTCGACACTTCTACCAGGTGGTCGGTCGATCGGTCAATGAAAATGTCATTGACGTCAATAAAAGTGTAGCGACCGTGGTCGATGATAAATATCAGCAGTTTTTTTATTCGTTCATACTTTTACCTAAATATTCATATAATTTAATATACCGAACTATTATTGATATATTCCATTTTATTCACAAGAGTGTTTTGAAATTTCTGCAAGGGCCTTAAGTTTGAAAATATTTTTTGACATTCACAAATCATTTAGAAAATTACCTGTTTCAATATTTTCTTACGATAAGAAGAATGTACTTAAGGGCACACTTACCTGTAATGAAAGTAAAAAAAAAAAACAAATTAGAAAAAATAGAACTGTATTTGAAAAATGGGAACATATATATTTATTTAGTAATTGAGTTCAAATTTGTACCGACGAAATTTTCTAATTAACAAGACTATCCAAAAAATATCCAACCTCCAAATTTAGACTGAGAAGAATCAATTTTAAAAATTGCCTAAGGAACAAAAAGATACTATTCTCTACGATTCGACCTGGTTCGAGACCTTGGTTTTTTTATTTTAAACTCAAAATTAAAAAATGGCGAAATGTATACTTTTTATAAGAAAAAATCGTAGAAAAATATATCTCAAAACGTCCATAAATTTCAAAAAAAAATCCACTTAGCCACAAAAAGAAACAAAATCATCCAAACTGACGGCGTCAGCTATGGATGAATCCACAGCCGACATAAGACGACAGAGCAAACAACGAATTCTGCAACAGCAGCAACTTCAAACCCACTACTAAAAATTGAAAATTGCACTCAAGTGTAATGGGATGACGAGGTGGAGAGAGGAGTTAGCTTCTCAACCAGTCCCATATGTAGACATGAAAAAAAAATTGCACCACAACTAGTAGGGTTATATAGTGAGCATTAAAAGCAAAACTTAATTATTTTTAACTTGATAGGAAAGACATTTTATCATTAAAACAGTTTAGCAGAAAATTTTAAATTTGTCTTTAAATAAAATCAGTGTATTTCGTTTGTAAAGCCGCCAACAGTCGCTGCTGCAGACGGCCAGACGACTCTAACTTCTCTGTGGAAATCTCTTAGAGATCAAACACAACTGAGACGGTAGCCTCAACGAATAGGGATTCGAAGAAGTGTTCATTTTCATAGAGGTTGCATACCCTCTTTTGATAAGGTTAATGTGAATGAGATATAAATATGTCAATATTTAAATCAACTCAATCAGACTTTTTTTTTCTATGTTCAAGTACATTTCTGGAGCGATGTATTGATTTTATATACTTCGTTAATTATTTTATTACAATTCAATGTTTTTATTTCTTATATTGACCTTATATATAGGAGAGAGAGGTAAGGTGAATGAAAAGGGGAAGAACATGCTCGTTCTGTCGATTCCTTTTGTGTTGTTCGTAGTGTGAAGTTGGCTGCAGATTATTTTGGTATTTTTTCACACAAAAATCAGAACGAATCTATCACAGAATGTCAGAAAAGGCAATAATGATTAGAATAATTGCCGAAACCGAATTGCCTAGTGTGAAGACCGAGAGGGAATCATACAAATTGACGCAAGTAAAGCTGCCTAGTGTGAATGGATAGGTCCCCAGTTTTGTGTGGAAAAATACTAAAATAATCTGCGGCCAACTTCACACTACACAATAGGAATTAACAGTACAATTTCTTAGAGGTTGCATACTTTCTTTTGATAAGGTTAATGTGAATGAGATATTAATAAGTCAATATTTAAGTCAACTCAATCAGACATTTTTTTGTCTATGTTCAAGTAAATTTTTTTACATTTATGGAGCGATGTATTGATTCAATATATTTCATTTTTTAATTTTATTACAATTCAATGTTTATAATTCTTATATTGACAATAAATCCCCACTCACACTAAGCAACTTTACTTGCGTCAATTTTTGTGATTCCCTTATGAACTTGCCTTCAGACAAGGCAATTCGCTTTCGGCAAATTTTTCTTATCATTATTGCCTTTTCTGACATTCTGTGATATATTCGTGGTTTGTGTGGAAAAATAAACTGCAGCCAACTTCACACTACGAGCAACACTAGAGGAATCGACAGTACGAACAAGCCCACGACAGCCGGTTCTGTGCACCGGATTGACCCACAGCACCAATACTTCGGCCAAGGGCTGTCACCTCGGCTCACAGTTGCCGCTACAACAACAACAACAACAGTACGAGCAAGTTTTTTCCCTTTCTTTAACCTTACCTGTCGCTCCTACAAACTGAGAGTTGCGGCAAGTAAAGTTGCAGGGTGCGAATGGAGACTCGTGCACATGAACTTGAATGAATTCGGCACATTTGGATCGAATTTTCCACAAGACTATGATACCTCTTGTAGCTTAATTCTTTTTCATTTTTATTCACTCGCCTATTCTCTCGGCGGTTCTGTCCTAGATCCCGTACAATTGAATCAGTTATACAAAAAGCAACTTGAATAGGATTCGATATAAAAATGGCCACCGCCAAAAGTTGTGGTTGGCAGTTTTATATATCGAGCTCTTACCGCGAAAAAGACGTATGCTATTTAATGAAATTTGATAGAAATTTGTACAACGCTCTCAAGCTTAAATATTAATATTTGCAAAGATATATCATATTCAATTGTATCGGATTCCCCCAAATGAGTATGGCCAAAAAAACAACGTAACCCTCTTTTATAAAATTTTCGTTTTGGCGCTTATATCTTTTAGCAGTCAGCAAAGTATCTCTAAGCTTATCTTTCAGAGATACAAAGCAAATACAGTCGCTAGGCTAATTGGCCCTACAGGTATTTTATACAAATCGAAATCTTGACAGAAAGTCAGTATCATACCTCTGGCAGACGAAATGAGTCGCTTTACGCTTCGTTGTCGCTTCGCAGTTTGGGACTTAGAGCAGCATAAATTGGACAATATATTTGGGCAAAAAGTCATCTTTTCTGACGAGGAGCTTTTAATCTCGGCGGCTACTTTGACAAACACAATAGCCGCAGCGGGGGCTCGGAAAAACCGCGCGTTATTGTCGAGAAGCCAGTGCATACACAGAGAGTGACAGTTTGGTCCGGATTGCGGAATAGTGGCACCATTTTCTTTGAAACAATTTTTTTCTGGGAACAACGTTTCGGTCGCTACAGAGCCTTGTTTTCCAATATTTTTTACTGAAATGAAAGGCATGGATTTGGGCAATCTCAGGTTCATGTCACTCAGTTAATGGTAGAATCGATCTTTTGAGCGCCAAATCGTGTTATCAGCCGTCTTGACGATGTCAGTTGGCCGCCTTGGAGTTGCGATATTTGTGGAAAAACGTAAAGGACCGATGCCAACAATCCAGAAATGATTCAGCTACTTAAGGCCAAAATCACCCAAGTTATCCGCGAGCTACAGCCGGAAACCATAAACAAGGTCTAGAAATATAGGAGTGACAGAATGCGTCACTGCGAAGCCAGCCCCTTGAACGAAGTTGTATTCCAGAATAAATGGGAGTGTTTGTTCTTACTTATAAAGCCATAAAAAATTTAATTATATTCATTTTATTGCACTTTAGAAAAAAAAGTTTTGGTCATTTATTTGCTCTTAGAGTTAACTTTGAAAGGCTCTCTCAGAGATGAAACACATATGCAGCCGCCGGCCCCAGCGACTCGCGGCTCTACGTGTAATTCTTTTAGATCGGCAGCGAGAAACATTTATTTATAAGTATATTGGCTGAGCTATTCGCAGCGCGGCTCTTTTAACGATAAAAATAAAATTTGTAGTTGCCACCCCTAGCGACTATCGGCAGTAAACGTTTTTTTTTCTTTTAGAAAACAAATATATCCGAGACAGAGATTCTGTGAACGGCTCAATTTTTTATTACAGCAAAACTCAGTGGTTGCCACCTAGATAGATATATGGCTATATGTGTAATGCATTGTGTAAGCGATAGGAGAAATCGCAAGCAGAATCGGAAGTAGAAAAGAATATTTGACGTTTTTTTACTTTTGACTTCAATCGATATGAATAAATTCGGTCCTTATAACCTTATTATGTTGGGACCTTAATATCTTAAATAAATAAAATAAATAAATTCGAGTCATGCATAAGTCAAAAGTTCATTCCACTTTCGAACTGTTTGCTAAAGAAGTAACTATCTCTATAATGCGATACTTTGGCCAGCAGATAATGAATGGTTGGATACCTCTGAAGTACTTGGTGGTACCCCAAACGTGAGTAGGTAGCTCAGAACAGCTACATCCATTAAATATATCCAAAGCAGATTAAAATGCAGCCCATGTTCGGACGATAAAGGCGATAGAATTGGTTAACCTCGTATCTCTAATTAACACTGACAGTCTCCGTTTGGCACCATCACGCAAAGACGAACTTGGAGCTCCGCTAAAAATGACAGTGTTGTATTATAGGATAGATAGTCTCCTTTTGACACCATCACGCAAAGACGAACTTGGAGCTCCGCTAAAAATGCCAGTGTTGTGTTCCAGTGTATACATTAAGACGATTTTCTTACACCCTTTTAAGAAGTCAAGGCACTTGGGCTCTTCTGTCGTTGGATAAAATATGTACTCGGACAGAACATAACATCAAGAAATGTACTTGGTTCTGTAACCTCCCATCCTCAGACACTGACGACGTAGAGGCATCTGCAAAAATCTTGTGGGACTACAGGCCGCACTGTGCCGTAGGGGCTTATGTTGAGGATCGTCTAAAACCCCAACTGTTCTATTGATCATAGCATCTGGTTGATTCGCAGATCCACATCAAATCAAAGGTTAACTAGAGACTATAAACCGCAGGCAGCGCAAAACTTCTCCCTGGAATGGAGCCGGTAATAATACCGGTTCAATACCATTTTATTTATTGTAAACATGTTTCTGAACTTCCCTGGTAATTTCGGTGCCACATCGAGCATTTATGGTCTTCATAAATAGACCAGCCGTTTGAAACCGGTTTTAAACTGTAGGTCCTGGACACAGCTCACTGATTAAAGACAAGTTTTCATCTGTCCATCAAAGAGATGTTAAGAAAAACATGAATGATCTTGGACTGCAGAGGAATTTAAATCTAAGATTTTCAACTCTGTGGTGAATAAGATTTTACACGTCGTGGTCAATAAGGAAACTTTGTTCTCAGTTGGTTTTTGTGTGCGTAGGATACATAATTGGAAGTGGGTTAGGCCTTGCATTCAAAATTTAGGTTTTGTTAAATTATGACAAACAATTTTTATTCTGGTTCGAGACCTTTGTTGTGTCTTTTTCAGAATCAACATAAAAATTGGTGAAATGTATTTGCTATGGTTTCCAGGCAGGCTGTAAAGCTACAAATCAAATGACTTTGAAGGGAGTCTTATTTGAATTGTTAAATGAATACAAAGACTGAATTTTACAAAAGGACCTATCAGATCCTAAACGAAGCCTTTCACGGTTTTACCCACTGATCTGTTCGTTTAAAAAACTTATCACGTTCGGCCTTCAAAAGCCATGAATGAACATTTCCTGCGAATCTAAATTTCGCTTAGGGTACGAGTAAAAATTGAATTATGTTCCGCCGTAGGGAGCTATGAACACCTTACACCGATTTAAATACGGAGCAGCGATTTCGAATGGAAATCCACATATTAAAACTCAACAGAAAATCCAACAACTTTTTTTCTTCTTAAAAAACGATTTATAGAACCCTACCAATGAATGAAGACCACAAAACAGAGACAGACCATGAAGACAGAAAGTAGCAAAAATAAAGGAGCAAAACATACACTGAAAACAACAACAATCTCATCATTCAGTATACCACAATACAACAACAACAAACATGCCATCCAACTTTTACATTTACGAAGAAGCACGTCTGCACGTCTGGCTGCCTGCCTGCCTGGTCCTTCCGTTGCTTGCCAGGGCATCGTCGTCGGGCGCAAAATAGGAGCCAACATTATCATGTTACGAGAGTATCATCCACTACCACTACTACTCCTACTGGTGACTCTGGTGGCTGCTGCTGTGTGGTGCCTTTTGCTGGTTGCAACATTGCAACAATTCGCCCAACTGTAAATGCTGAACGCCTAGTAGACATGAGGCATAAAACACCTGGAATGGGACAGGAATTGAGTGGTTTGTGCAACATGCTGCCGCCGCAAGACGATGATGGCGATAGCTCCATATGAACAGCAACTGGGATATGTACCACCAGAACGACCAGCACCACCACCACCAGGGCCCTGCTTTGCCTACACCACAGAGGAGGGACTCATTGGAACAGCTACCATCGTCGTCGCTGACTAAGCTGTATTTTTTTCGGGATACTCGCCTCGCCGCCTTGCAGCATTGACGATTTGTTGCATGCAACATATGTTGCAAACAGCTGCATGTATGTCTGCTGCACGGACTGCGCGTTGACTGTTTACGGGCTATGGTGAGTGTGCCTTTTGTCTGTCCTAGTCTTATCCAAAACAGTTATACGATAATCGCATACAACATGATTGAAATATTAAGAGTGCCACGCCAGATGGGCAGATCTGGAAGTGGTTCATTTTTGAAAATAGTGACAGATCAAAATAAGAGAATTTAAAAATAAAATCAGAGCAGCTATATTGAAGATAATTTTTTGCAAGACTTACCGCAAAGAAAATCGGCAAATGTTTACCCATTCAGAAAAGTGCGCACAGATCATTGCGGCACAGTGGGCAAGAAAAGTTAGAAATCAGTTCTGCTTATGAAATTTTCATTGCTAAAGAATAGTTTTAGATCTCGTAATGAGAACAAAATTATCAGTGGCACTGAATAAAAAGCATTTCTTTGTAGTGGACATTTTTTTATTATCGTACAATGGTTGCTTGGACCACCTGTCTGTCATTTTTTAAATTTATTTTTAAAACATTATTCTAGATACAAGGGCATATCAATAATTTCGTGACTTTTCGAATAAAACACAGTTTTTTTTTTGCGAAAAAAAATAGTTTTTCAACATAATCTCCTTTTAGCATAATACACTTAGTCCAGCGATTTTCCAATTTTTGTATGCCTTCCAAAAATATAGGATTTTTTGAGGTCCACAAAATAGGCATTTGTTTGACCAATAATTTCATTGTTAGAGCTGAACCTCTTTCCACCGAGCCATTTCTTAAGGTTTGGACCTATAAGAATAGTGACTGGGGACTAAATCCAAAAAATATGGCGATGGGGTTACCAATTCATAACCCAATTCGTGCAATTTTGTCTTTGAGACTGCACAGGGGTGCAATCGGGATTATCTTGATGCAAAATAACTTTTTTCTTTCTTTTTCCTCGTAAAATCGGTTAAATAAGTTACCATAAATATTCGCCGTTTATTATTTTCCTTTTGTGAAGGTACTACCAAAAAACGGTTGGCACACGCAGAGAAAATATATGGTTACTATATGGTCACCGCAACAATAATATGTTCTGTACAATAAAAGCATTGTCGTCGCAACCAAAGTATTGTTTTCTGAATTTTATTTATATGTTTGCGGCAGTAATAATGTTGTTGAAATGTAACAATACTGTTTTTGCTAAATTTAGAAAGGAAAATATGGTTGTAGCAACCATGTAAATATTGTTGGTGCGACACAAGTATTGTTGTTAAAGATTTACGTTAACAATACTATGATTACGGCAATCATACTGTATGGTTGAGACTATGAACAAAGCATAACAGGTTTTAAAGATCATGTGTGTGTGTTTTTTTTGGCATACCAAAGAAAAACATACACACACACGATGTAGTGCATGTTTGTTGTCCATTATAGAAAACAACAACAATCGGAAGGTAGTTCGAGGGATTTTTATTGTGTTTACTTTGTTCGGAGAAATACTCGACTACCGGCTGGTTCTCGTTTATTTAAAATCTGCCTGCACTTAAGTATACCATTATAGCCATTGATCATGGTTTAATCACATTCGTTACTTGTGGTCTACGGATGGTGGAGTAGCATTCACCCCTGCTGGATATGAAGTAATTGTAATGCAATTTAAAATAACTAACTTGATACAAATCTCTATTTTTGAATAAGAACATTACCCAATCTTAATAAAAATTATAGTTTTAAATGTTATTGTATATTATTGTGTTTTTGTTTGCACCGATCTGAACAATAAAATTAATTTAGGTTACAACCCCATGATTAGCTGTTAAACTATTTTCTGGGGGTGTCGAGCAGTATAGTCGTACACTTTTTAAGTTCTGTTCATAAGTGATGTTTTTATGAGTCGAAGTACAGGGTGGAGCGCGAAAATTTGCTTTTTTGCACTGCAGGCTGTGGCGGCACTGTTGGTCGACGAGAGAGGAGAGTGTGCGTGGCTTATAGTGGCTGACGGGAGATTTGTATTCGTCTGCCTTTCAGTTGGCATCATGCATTGGACACGTGAGGAGAGGTCATTTTGTATTGAAGCGTATTTTTCAAATGCGTACTCGAACATTGCAGTGCAGCGTGCTTTTTCGTTAACGATTCGCTGTTCCCCCACGCGGACTTGTTGCTGGACAGCAATCAATTGTAAATTGTGTAACTTCATTGAGAATAGCAGGGAATGTGTCATGTGTACGAAGGGGACCTGAGGGAAGGATTACAACACCACAAAACATCGAGAGAGTTAGATCAGCAATACTGCATGCTCGGAAATGCTCTGCTCGGAAGCAATCACTTGCTCTTGGCGTTTCCAGACTTTTTTTCAGACGGCTCGTGGGGCAATTCATTTAGAGGATACATGGTTCCAACCGGATGGTGCCACTGCTAATATAGCGAGGGTTGCCATGAATTGTTTGAGGCAAATGTTTACTGAACGGCTTATCTCTTTGAGGGGTTATGTAAACTGACCGACACGCCCACCAGATTTAGCCCCATGCGATTTTTGCCTTTGGGGTTACCTGAAGTCGAAGGTGTATATCAACCGTCCCAACACCTTGGAAAATCTAATTAACAATATTGAGGCTGAAATTAGCAGAATACCAGTCGACATGCTTGTTAGAGTTCATGAAAACTTCAGAAAACGTATACAGCAGTGTGTGGATAGCGAAAGTCGACATTTACCAGATACACTATTTAAAACTATGTAATTTAAAAATTCCCCTATTGTTCAATATAATTAAATATATTAAATAATTTTTTCTAAGGTTCATAATTTTTTTATTTCATTCCCAAATAAGCAAAATTCCGTGATCCACCCTGTACTTCAAACGCTTCACGATTATTATTTTTTTCGAAACCCTAGTTAATAGTTTCAAATGATGGATTTTTATTTTCAACAACTTCCTCAAGACTTTCAACAAACAGAGGTTTTAGATTAGTTACGAAAATATGCAGACGACTGATAGGACTTAAGGATGATATCTGATCTGCTGGTTTTCCAGTTTTAATTATTGAAACTTGAGCATGATTTCAACGCTGAGAGCTACAAATGCACCGATTTCTCCCCATATATTAAATTCGTTTCTGTTGTTGTAGAGGTTTGATCCATTGATCGTTAAAACTCTTCCTTCAGGGATCTCAGTGAATTTTTTTTTGGTTATTTTTTCTTTCGACGCTATGTTTTGGTAATATGATTTTTGATCTACACATAGCTTCAAATGCAATTGCAACAAAACTGCAGCATTGGCGAACTATAGCGAACTCCCATCCCTGCTGTTCTCACAAATGCCGTAATCATTAAAATACCACAGTCTCGCAATTCTCGTTTGCAATATGTGGTTAATCGCAGTAGAAGCAATTCTCTCATTCAGTCTGTTGAGCTCTCTTTCGGCTCTCTCTCTCTCTCTCATTTACATTTTGTATTCAGAGGTAAGAGGTTTTTTATCACACATTATTGCTGCTGTTTTGTTATCCTTGGCGTCTGGACTGTGGTTGTTGCTCCGTTGCCGATATCAAGAAAAAAAACAAACACACACTGGCAAAAGTACAAAGAATGCGTATGGAATATTCCATCATTCGAAGGGCAGCGAGACGATTCTTCGCTTTCCTACCCTACTTAAACAGACTGACGGACGAACGTACGGCCATTATTACATTTCGTTTGTTTTGGTTACAGGAGTTTCGGGCATGTTCTGGTCGTTTATTTATTGTTGTACGAGTATTTGACATTTTCATTGGATTTATTGGATGAAGTGTTCCGGCCTCTTGAGTGAGTGCTCGTACCCAATGCTGCCTTCTCTAAAGAAGTGTTAATTCAGTTTGTATTGCCTGATATTTAAATACAATTTTTCCATAGTAGTTTTGCTTCCTCTGTCCGCCTCTGTATCTTTTTTTTTGAACAATGGCCATTCGAGTGTTTAGGGTTGTACAGTTTTTTGTATCCAGTGTTGGACCGACTACGGTGACATATGGCTCTTAAGCACGTACTAAAGGCGGCGTCGTTGACGTCGGGCGTTGCTGTAGAGTCTTTAGCCGTATGTCATAAAATCATTTAGATGAAAGATTAATTGGATTTGCTGGCCGAAATTTAAATTGATAATTAAAATTGTGTTAAGAGTGGAAGACTAAGTTGGAAAAAAGGGTAAAGAAAAAGACGCAATAAAAGAGACCTGCTTATGGAGGTACACAGAAAACTTTATTACTGTAACAATAACAAATTATTCGTTTACCGCTTTGGAATAGATCTATCGCGGTCTAAAGCCCAATTGAGCTTATCGGTACAGAATTCACATTTATGGAACGTGCGCTGACGCAGTGAGATGGTTAGATGGTTACGACTATCACACAAGTAAACCCAGGTTCTAATCCGGGAAAGAACACCTACAATTTTTAAACAGCGGCTGTTCCTCCTGGTAAATGTGGACGACTTTACAAGTAAGGGATTTATCTGTAGGTCATGGCTTCCACTGACACTCCCTCTTTCGCTTTTTCAACCAATCTAAGAAATTTCACTTCCATAATATACAGGGTGATTCGTTCAAGACTGTACAAGTCATTTCCATTTCCCCCCGTTGCATTTTCGGGCATGGACATCTTTTCATGAAATAAGCCAAGGAATACGCTAATGAAATTTTTCCAGTCGTGAATAAATCACCCTGTATTCTCTATAAAATGCATCTGACGTCTGCGGTCATGGTCAGCGAGTATATGAATAAGATCAAGCATAGCTCACAGATTCGAGAGTAGTATCCCGTTGGTTCCTTAAAGGAATGCTGAGGGAAATTTTTTAGGGATTGTCTTAGATACTAGCCGCTAAGGCGGCTGTTTTCTTCACTTTGCACTTACATCCGTTGGAGGCTTAATGTCTGCTAAAGCCAAACCCGATTTTCTGGTATTGAAGAAAACAAAAATCATGAAAATAAACACACATTTCTACTCGTATGAGACAACCGATTTTATTTAATTTGGAACATGTGTAGATTGAAAAAGTGATCCAAGCTCCGAAAAGCGCCATGAGCTTTAGATATCCTACTAGGTATCATTTGCAGTGTTTTAATCCGAGGAAATAACACTTCCCAGGTAGGTAAACCCATTCTAGAAAGTATATTCACTAAAATTAATGTTAATACCAGAATTTGTCCCATTTATTTTCAACACGAATTGAGGCGGCTGCACCATCCAGATCTCAGCTGAGCCAGATCCACAAGCGTCTGCCGAGGTAGCGTCTTCTCCTCTAGTGAAATATGAGGGGGATGTTTCTCTAGCACTACATCAACGCTACAGCTGCAAACTGCTGATGCGAACTCATCAGCGAGAATGTCGTTTAGACCTGCATGATAGTTTCGATGATCTAAAGGCTCTCTCTCTCTCTTGTGCCGCTGAACCTCTCTCTCATGCATGATGAGATGATGAGATCATGCAGATCGGACCTAATCTACCTGGGCGGAGGCATCCTGTCCATGAGATGGTGGTTGGAATGACTACTACAACAATCAAGAAAATACTGTAATACGGTAAAAAAAAACTTCACCTCCCCATGTGATGGTCCTCAGAAGACATAAAGAGACACCCTGTTGATGTTCTCAGGGCGTCATTCTAACAAGTCTGAATTTTCTTTCACTGCGTCATACTCACGTTCGCCGTCCACGCCGGCGCTTTGTAAGAGGTCAACAAGGTTTCTTTGTCGGCTCTCCAAGTACTGAGGACCTTGTTCCTTCCTTTAAGCTTATCGGAAAAAGCTGTATCAAGTGCAGAGGATCGAAAATGACTGTCCAATGTGACCCCAAGGATTTGGGTAGTCGGGAAGTTGACGTCATCAACTTTCACATTAAGTGACAACCGCAGATATTTCCATATTCCTTGCAGTGCAGAAGCTACTTAGCTCATGTTTTTAGCTGCCACCAAAAAAGCCCATCTGAGATGGGACATTACACCAAGAAAAAGAGTAGTTGGAGATGGTAGCATTGCAAAAGCACAATTTTTGTCCTTTTATTACTATTTTAATAAGCCACAATATATTTTCCGTGCGGCTGAATAAAAAGCAATGGTTCTTTGGACTATCTCTGGCAATCGTTTTTCAATTTATTTTTTAAACATTGTAGATGCGACCGAACAAATAAAATTATTTTCAATAAATAAATAATAAAATTGTTTATAATAGTTTACAGCCATTTTGGTCCAGAGTTCTAAATATTTGTTTCTATAGATTTTGGCCTCCCAACAACAAAAATAAATTTTAAAAAATTTTCCTCTGATGAGTTATCAAGATAGTATTTTCGGTTTTTTCTACGATTTGTTTTTATGAGATGTCTCAGCTTCTTTTCAAGATAGAATTTTGTGATTTTTTTATGAAATGTCTCAGCTTTTGGACCAAACTCCCAAACGCTATTGCCGACTCGATCAAGAGTGAAAGGAAATTAGCTTTTCTAAATCTTTTGCATACAAGTAATTAAAATCAGTTCAATAGTTTTGCCCGAGAAAGTCCAACTTTATGCTCAATTTATTTATAAATTTTTATATTATTGTCTATATATTTTTTTTTAATTTAAAAGCGTGATTTAGCAAATATAAAATTAATTTTTTTTAAATTTGTAATGTCGCTAATGTCAAAACTATTGAACTAATTTTAATAACTTGTGTTGTCGGTAATAGCGTTTGGGAGTTATATTCCAAAAAGCTGAGACATCTCCTAAAAAAATTGCAAAAATTCTATCTTGAAAACTCTTCGGAAGAAAATTGTTTAAATTTAATTTTCGTGTTTAGGAGGCCAAAATCTGTAGATAAAAAATATTCAGAACTCTGCACCTGGAAAAAAATCATATTTTGTAAACTAGTTTCATTAGTTTTCACCACCAAAGTTCCTTAAAAAAATATTTTATCCACATAAATAAAAACCTTTTTTTTACTAAACTTTAAAGGGAAATGTCTTAATATAGTTGTTGCACGGAATTATTTTGTCTTTTCCAGGCTGCATAAACAGACATATTCTTATACCAGTTTGGAAATATAGGAGGCTTTAAATGGGAGTAATTGATGGTATGAGAGAATGTATTTTAAATTTAAGTTGGTGTAACTACAATTTGGTATCACTGAAAGGATTAGATAGTTATCATAGCTCATAATTTAGATACGAGTATACGATGAAGTTGAGTTTTGATAACTATCGAGTTACACCAACTAAAATTTTAAATACATTCTCGTATAGCATCAAAGGACTACCAAAATTCATTAAAGTCGAATGCGGTAGTAGCAAAGAAACCGTATAATGGGTGTCCTAAGGACTTCTACACATGAGACAGGACCTTTCACTGTAATCAAAACCCTCTAAATTTCGAGCTGAGCGACAATTTGGTTATGAGAAAACACCGTATTAAAGGAGTTTCTTTTAAAGACTACCATTATCGATTTTCTCCAGGTGTGAACAGGCCCCACCTGTCATAAAACGTCAAGGCGAGCCTTAACATTTCTCCACTTTCTTATTCCAGAGCATTTAGCATCTTTCATCGCCGCCAAGTGACAACAGCGGAAATGCCATCTTACATTTCCGGCCATTAAGATGCCAAGCCACCAACCTCAGAGTGATCGACACAATGCGATCGGCGATCGGTTAAACAAAGAAAAGCAAAGTTTGAGCGGCCGCGACACATTAGAATGATCGATAATTTTTAAAAACCAATAAATGTCTTCCATACATGTTTGGCTGAATGTGTGTGCGTGTGTGTAAATGCATGCATACATGTGTAAGTCTGATGCGAATAAATATAACATGGCAACAACGAACATGTATGAACAAACATACGATCGATGATCGGTGCATTCTTTTTTGTTCGCTGCTGCTGTTGTTGTTGTCACTGTGGCCGAGGCCGACGATGCTACGATTTACGACCTAAACACGAAACACGAGTTGATATGTACCTCGAACCAACAAAAACAACAACAACAAAATATGTATGGCATGGTTAAGGCATGCCTGGTTGAGCCATAAAAAAAGTGGTCTAACCGCTTTTTTTGTTCGTACAATTACTCACTGTTATTTCTTAGCCATGACATGATTGCCCTCACCAGCCATCAGGCCTAGCAACGCAACGCGAATTGTTGTGTTGTTTCGACGCTGCTCACTGTACCGTGCGGAGTGAGACCCTCTAGCACCAGCATTCATTCACCCTAAGACCCCGCCGCCACTACTCTATAATCGACTATCACTCACCACTCACCGCTGGTGTAAGCTGGAGATAAACCACCTTAAAGGAAACTAATCTAGGTTTTTCCTTCATCTTATGTTTTGTTGTGTTGTGACATTTTACATGAGCTGCAAGATGAAAATACACATGTTCTCATATGTGTAGTATTTATTGTCGTCGTTGTTGTTGTGCGTGGTAGAGATGTCATATGGGGTATTTCTTTTACTTCAAGGGGGAATACCAGACATATGAACGAATTAATAGACTATTTATTTTGATAAAAAGTATTTTTTTAGTCGGTTTCCTACACAAATTCGTCAAATGGCAACTCTAATTGTTTTCAGAATTTGGCTTCAACTGAATTTTGGTAATCCCATAACTAGATAATTGTTCTCATGTATTAACTAGACCTCGGATTCATGCATATTATTATAAAAGTTGGATAGAAAAATTCTGACTGGAACAAAATTTGTTTTATTGAAAATGGAATTTAAAAAAACGCATTTTTTTAAATTATTTGCAAAAAAAAAACAGAAATATCAATCATTAAAATACGATGCTGATTTGGAAACCTTTTTTAACATTTTTAATTATTACCTGATATTGAAAAGAACATATTATACTAAACACATAATACGAGAGTTGCTATTTATATTTCGGGTCCTGACAATACTAGTGTTCCCGGGTGCAAACTGGACATTTGACATTGTTTAGCATAACTTCACTCACAGCGTTTTGTCATTTGAGGACGCTTTGTTTTGTTTACAGCCTGTTCAAAAATTTATCTCACTCAAAAAATGGAATTATCCCGTGAACATTTTCGTGCAATGATTATTTACGATTTTCGGTGTGGGCTATCGAGACAAGAGTGTTTAAATCAACTTGTTTCGACTTTTGGCGATGAAGCACAATCAAAAACCACTGTTAATCGCTGTTACCAAGAGTTTAGTCTCGGACGCTGTTCGCTCCAAAATGAATTTCGTGAAGGACGTCCAACTTCGGCCACTTTGCAAGACCGACATGTGACTTACCGTGAGATTGAGGAATCCTTCGGCATTAGTATGACAAGCATCAATAAGATATTGCATGTTCATTTGGCCGTGAAAAATTTGTTCTTGATGAATGCCACATAATTTAAAGAATGCTCACAAACAAAGCTCGAATGGATTGGTGCAAAGAGATGTTAAAAAAGTATAACTGCGGTAGCCCAAAGGCAGTGTATAACATTGCCGCAGGTGACGAATCATGGATCTATGCGTATGAGCCCGAAACAAAACAGCAATCGACCGTGTGGGTCTTCGAATACGAGCCAATTCCAACGAAAGTTGTTCGTGGATAAAGCACTTCGAAGCAAATGGTCGCCTATTTCTTCGGCAAAACTGGTCATGTGGCGACTGTTTTGTTTGAGCAACGTAGGAGGTCAATTCTGAATGGTAAACCACAATTTGCTCGCCTGAAGTCTTCGGAAAAATTCGAAAAACGAACAATAGAAGACGATTCATCGTGCACCATGACAATGCGAGCTCTTACACATCGGCTCAAACCAGTGCCTTTTTGACCGGCCAAAACGTCGAATTGATAGGTCATCCGCCGTACAGCCCTGACTTGGCACCCAGTGACTTCTTTTTATTCCCGCACATCAAGAAAAAAATGCACGGTCAACGATTTTCGTCGCCAGAAGATGCTGTTGAAGCGTTCAAAAACCATGTTTTGGAGGTGTCTCAACCGGAGTGGAAAAAGTGATTCGACAGTTGGTTTGAGCGCATGCAAAAGTGTATAAATCATGCTGGGGAATACTTTGCAAATCAATGTATCCATTTTGATGATAAATATTCGCAATTTCATTATTAGGCCAGAAGATGCTGTTGAAGCGTGTAAAAACCATGTTTTGGAGGTGTCTCAATCGGAGTGGAAAAAGTGCTTCGACAGTTGGCTTGAGCGCAAGAAAAGTGTATAAATAATGCTGGAGAATACTTTGAAATTATTAGGCTAGAAATATATATAGCAGCCCTCGCATGAGAGCGCCATATAGCGTGAGTTTTTGGTAAAAATAATAATTTTTCTAGTAATTGGCAAAATACTAAAAGTAATCGAGATATTCAAATTAACTAGTTTTAAAGTTTCAGCATAAATAATCAAGAATATGTATGCTGATAGTTTATTGCATTAAAGAACTGCATACTTTAGATCGGGCAAAGGCGCCCGGTAAATGAAAAGAAACGAATGCATTCAGACACGTTTGAGCATTCGCTTGATAAACAAACGATATGTTTTATAAAAAAAAAAAGATCTTTCCTAATTAAAAAATTTAGACACTTTTAGATTAGAGCATTGAGAGGGGGAGCTGCAGTTCACACATACAAGTACGAAGTAAGGCTGTATGAGTGTATGGGTGTGCCGATCCCTACTTAGACCATATTTTTTGCTTTTTTTCGATAGCATCTCCAATTTTGAAAAAATCTGAAATAACAACGCCTTAACCACTACAAAAAGTGATTTTTGTGGCTTAAGATAAAACAAGGAGTTGGTACATTTTAAGAAAAAAATTTCAGATTCTTCTATTTTCTATATCTGTATCTCTTCTATGCAGCTCCTGTTCCTATTCCCACTAGCGTTGCTTTACAGACATCCCCACAAATGTTACCAAAATTCCCTAGAGTAAAGCCTCATCACGATTGACTGCCCTAACATGTGTGTATGCACATGTGTCCGAATGCATCGCACAGCAACTGAAATGGCAACACGAGATATTTCATATGAAAGGAGATTGTGAATTGTCTTTGTTGTCCAAAGGGTTCAATGGATGGATGACAAAACGACAAACAATGAAAGAAAAAGGAAGCAAATCGTTGAAGTTCCACGGAGAGACAAACAGAAAGGAAGGAAAGAAGGAAGGTTGGAATGGAATGCAAGTGTTAGAAAGGAAAGCAGCAGACAACAACAGCTCAACAAACTGAACATTTGTGTGTAAATGCCCTTTGAACTTGAAAACAATAAGAAAATATAGAAATGTGGAAATGATACATAAAGCGATTTGTTCATGCTAATGAGAGGTGAAGAAAACCAGAGTGTGAGCGTGTGTGTGTGAGAGAGAGAAGGACGTTACTCTTTCGATTACATTAAGTCAGGGATGGGTAATTTTAATGGTACAAATATCATACCTGTAGTGGAAGGCGGGGTACGACGATTGTACCTATAATTCAAAATATTAAAATATTCTCTACTCAGACTCTATCGTCAGACTATTGTTTCCTTGTTAGGTTTTTTTAGAACATGTGAAGTAGTGGTCTAATCTCTTTATCTACTGTGGGCGACCGCAATCGCTAGAAACCCAGTCCAGTTATAAAGCCGGGCTATAGGAACATCTAACATTTTTTTCCTTTTCCAAAGGCTGGCGACGTTACATATGTATAAAAAGAATTAGCCATTTATTAGATGGCGTTTTGGAAAAATTACATCAGAGATCTCTTTTTCAGAGATCTTTTTATTTGTACCAATTGGTCTTTTTTGAGAAGCATCTGCAAATTCTCACTCGGAAGCAACTAATTGAATAGGTCGCATTATGTAGATGCATCATCAGACCAAGATTTTTCTAAAACCATCAGTGCAGAGCATCTTTTTCACACATACTCGTAATCGATGATTTAGAATAGGACAATAAGACAACTTTAAACGTCAAACAAATTTAAAAACAAAAAAATCATAATTTTCAAGTACGGAATACGTAACTAGCGAAAATAATGGGTAATCCATCAAAAGGTATTTTTTCAGAACAAAAAAAATATTAAATTCAAATCAAGTGTGGAATCTTTATTGGTAATTTGAAAGAACATTGTATGGCATTTATTTGTTTAAAAAAATAATTACCTTTAAATGTTGGCAACTGTTTTATGGAAATGAGCGTTCGGTGAGAAACGGGAAGATCCGCTGTTTTCGACCAAAATTGTGTTCAGTGATGAGGCGTATTTCCGGCTCAACGGCAGAGTCACATTTGGGCTGAAGAGCAACAAGAAGAGGTTGAAGAGGTGACGTTATACCCAGAGAAAGCCACGGTTTGGTGCGGTTTATAAGCTGGTGGAATCATCGGTGCATATTTTTTCTAAAATGATCATGGTCGGATCGTAACCGTATGTGGTGCTCGCTATCGCGCCATGATATCGAGCTGTATGCTACCTGAAATAGAAGCCCGTAATATTTCCGACACTTGGTTTCAACAGGACGGTGCCGCTTGCCATACAGCTGCTCAAACAATGGATCTATTGAGAGGTCATTTCGAAAAGCAGCTAATTTCAAGTTTTGGGCAGGTGAGTTGGTCGCCTAGATCGAGTGATATCACACCTTCAGACATTTTTCTTTGGGGTTACGTAAAGTCCAAAGTCTATGCTGACTAAGCAGCTACAATTCAGGTTTTGGAAGCCAACATAACCCGTGCCATTAAAGCCATACCGATCGAAATGCTCGAACGAGAAAATTGGACCCTCAGAATGGAAACCCTAAGGCGTAGTTGCGGCCAACATTTGAAGGAAATTATATTCAAAAAAAAATGCCATAAAATGTCCTTTCAAATAACCAATAAAGATTCCACACTTGATTTGAATTATTATATTTTTTTTTCGTTCTTAAAAAATACCTCTAGATGGATCACCCTATATTTGACCTACCTATAAGAGTACCGAACGACTCAGAATCACCAGTTGATTCCTGTCGAAGGGCATTATATAGTTCTAACATATTCCAACTTTTTGTTTATTTATAGTACCAACTCTATTTTTGAATTAAGTAAAATAAACATACAAAAAAAGCTTGTTTTCAAACTACGGGTCGCAATTGTTGTCCGATTTTCATGTAATTTGGCAGAAGCATTTTTGACATGTAATTTCGACAAAGGCAGTTGACTTTCATGAAACATTGTTAAAATTAAGATAAAGCTTCTACTCCGATTTTATAACTGCAGCACTAGAAGCCAAAAACTTGAAGTACATCCAATATTGATAAAATTGGGTATAGCTCATTACGATCGATCCGTAATAAGCTTAGATAAAGAAGTGTCATACCGGCCCACGTTTTAATATAACCCCAGTGTAAATATCTCTACCTAATTAATCTAATTAATTCCGATTTTAAATTTGTTATGGTATATTACGATTCATAAACATCAAGTCTTGACTTGATTTGGGTTAAATATGCTTATTAACTTTAAAACTTTACTTTAAAATAAGTGTAAAATTTTTGCACGAAATTAAAAATAAATTTTGTGCAGTTTGGCTAAATTTTGGACCCTTCATTAGAAAATCTGGCAGATATCGTTTTAGAAAACTAAGTTCCGGTTCTTTGCCAGTAATATTTTTATAGGTGCTAGCGCAAAAATAGCTCTTTTTTAAAAGCATTTGACATTTCCATTTCATACCCCCAGTACAAAGATCCCTGCCAAAATTATAAAAACCTCTCTATTACAACCATGTCAATTCCGATTTCGATTAAATTTGCTTAGTATATTACGATGGACAAACAACCATTGTTGGACCGATTTGAATTATTAGGCTAATATTTTATAAAGTTATATTTTGATATAGTCTGGGGTCCAAAAAATGGCTTCCAATACACATGGCAATTTGGATTTAAAATAACCATAAAATTTACCCACGAAGCCAAAAATAAAATTATTATTGTTCCAGTTTGGCTAAATTTATGTGAAGTACCCGATGATCTATTGCTATTTGTCAACTAGCCCCAAAAATGTCCACGTGGAGCTGGGGCAATAATTTGTGTTTAAATTGAAAATATTATTTGGTACGAAATAAATGAATAATACCAACAACAATAGAAATTTTCTTACAAATTCAAAAATTAACGCATTTTTAAATTCTGGGTAAATCAAGAGCCCGTTCAAGAAATCAATAACCACTTTTCAATTGACTTTTTTACACATCCGGAAGTAAAGGGAATAATATGTATGTATAGTAATATAATAATACTTCCGACTATAGCTATTTCACTTATTTTAAATAAAAACCAAACCTCCATTCGTAGCAATTAAATTGATTAGATTCATTTAATGAAGAAATGGAAACAATTACTTCACTTTTAATTGGAAAAATATTTTTCATTCAAAGCAGACGAAAAAAGTTCGGATGTCCTTTAATGACAGTTATTTTACTTTTAAAAAACCCTAAAAGCCGGAGAAATACCGTGTTTATGATAAGTACACAACTCCCATCTCTGTCCTCACTCGCGAACTAATAGTACTTATATTTAGTGTTTCTCATTCCGTCCCGCCTATTCACCCCTTTTCAGACCACACTTGAAAAGTCTGTCACTACTGTCCACCAGTCCGTTCACTTCGTATAGCACTGACCGGAAGTTGTAGTTCTGCTGCTCACATCCACGAGTCCATCTTTCGTACTCCACGTTCACATGCATTCATACGTACAACGGAAAAAAGCGGGCACGATTTCTCGTTGATATCATTCACAAGCAATCTTTACCTTACGCCCGCTGCCACCCAATTGAGCATGAGACGAGATGCTGATAGAACACAACAATTGAACAACAACGAAATTATGAATTTGCTAAAATTAGAACGGTCGTTTGTATGTTCGACGTGATGGGCAGGGGGTGAAACGGAATCCAAACGGGCCTTTTAAGGGGCCTTCATTTGCTGTGGAACGCAGTGAGTGACTATAAACTTGAGTCTTTAAGGCTTAAAGCGGGGTAACAACATTGAACATTTTTAAGATCTGCAACATTTCGAGTATATACGAGGGTTGCTATATATATTTCTGACCACCTGACATTTCCATTGGAAAGTTTGACATTTTTAAGCATAAACGTACTCAGAACGTTTTGACGTACGACCATCATTTGTGTTGAATTGAAAAAATCAATTTGGCAAAAAATGGAATTAACTCGTGAACATTTTCGTGCGATCATTTTTCACAACTTTCGAGGTGGATAATCACGACAAGAGTGCATCGATGAACTTAAATCTTTGAATGGCGATGAAGCACCATCATATAGCACTGTGAAAAACTATTTTAATGAATTCAAACGTGGCCGACGCTCGCTAAAAGACGAAGGTCGTGAAGGCCGTCCAAAAGCGGCCGTTGTACCAAAGAACATTGATGCAGTGCGTTAACTGATAATGCAAGATTGTCAAGTGACATACCGTGAGATAGAGGCATCCTTGGACATTTCTTCCACGAACATACATTCGATATTGCATGAACACCTGTCCGTAAGAAACGTTTGTTCTCGTTGGATCCCATACAATTTGACAATCGCTCAAAATTGGTGCAAAGAAATTTTGAAAAAATACGATCGCGGTGCTTCGAAAGACTTTTTTAAGATCGTCACAGGTGACGAATCATGGATCTATGCGTATGAGCCAAAGCTTTCAAAAACCATGTTTTGGAGGTTTCTCAATCGGAGTGGAAAAAATGCTTCGACAATTGGTTTGAGCGCATGCAAAAGTGTATAAATCATGCTGGAGAATACTTGGAAAAACAATAAAACAATTTTTGATGATTAATATTCGCATATCCATTATTAGGCCAGAAATATATATAGCAGCCCTCGTACGTGATATTTTTTATAAAACATGAGATATTAAATATCCAAACGGTTCTACGAACACATTTCTGTTGCGTATTCCATAAATTTTTTCTTCTATGACATTTCTTGCCCTACTTTGGTAAAGAGTTTTACCGTTAATCAGCCTCCGGGTTTTTAACCCATATTTGTAAAATAGTTCAACCAAAACACAATGGCTTTTATTGCTCTCCAATTTTGTGTGGAAAAGTGCTTCGACAATTGGTTTGAGCGCATGCAAAAGTGTATAAATCATGCTGGAGAATAATTTGAGAAACAATAAACAATTTTTGATGATAAATATTTTCATTATTAAATATTTTCATTATTAGGCCAGAAATATATATAGCATCCCTTGTATGTTTAGAAGTTACAAAAAGGTAATAACATTGCATTGTCTGCATGGAAAAGCCCTGCCATACATTTTTTGTGTGTGTTTGGACCTTTATGTCAATGGTTTTTAGAATGCCCTAAGTCAAAAAAAAAACGCAGCGTAAGAAAAAAAGTTTCAGTATGTCCGAACCTTTAAACTTTTCTGAATGAACTTTTAAGGCTTTTCTGAAGGCCGTGTTAATTTCCCCTCTGCTCGGCATAGCATAATAGAGAAGTTGCATGCTCTTCTCTCTTCTCTGCTCTTTATAAACATGAAAGTGAACGGGCTGTCGTCGTCCGTTATCGTCCCAAGCAACAACAACAATTGAAGCACTCGTCGTAACAATCCGATCGACGGGATTGTTACGACGAGTGCTTCAATTGTTGTTGTTGCTTGGGGTCCGTGCATGTGTGAGAATGAATCCATAACAACGCGGCGACATGTGCGACACGAGATCAGGTAAATGACCCACAATTTTGAATTGTGCGTTACTTTTGTTTTTTTTGGGAGTGTTACGGGGGGTAGTGGGATGGATGTGGTAGGGTTGTGCTTTTGGACATCGAGTACACACCTCGTTTGAATTTTTGTTTGTGGGTTTTCTTTGTTGTTGGCTTTTATTTACTGTGGCTTTGATTGCGTTAATTTTGTTGTTGTGAGAGATAAGACGACTAAAATTAAAGAATTCTGTACTTTATAAGAACATGATTGTTTTATTTTGAGTAATATTTAATGGAATTGAAAGGAAATTTAAAAATGAAGTACTGAAGGGCTTGAGGTTCAAAACGACAGAGTACTTTCTACTTTTTCTACGAATGCCCAGCTTTGCGAGCTTTTAGAGTACAACATATTTCGACCAGTGTAACAAGCCTGGAGCACATGACAGGGATGTTGTAAAGGAGAATCGAAAGCTTCGTACAGGATACATAACTGTCGAACGAAAGCGCACAATAAGCCGAGTACTAGCTTAGGTGTTTACCCATATGGTAAAGGTCCTTTCTTTCAGGATCCCTTTACTTTAAACCAAGGGCTTTAGGTGCGATTAGTGGCTATGTTACCAGTACTACTTTGTCTATGCGATACATTTCGCAAATAATCAAACTTTCGTGGCAATCTTTGAATAACGAAAAACAGTTTACCTTTTAGACGTTTCTTGAGAATAATTTCTTATTTACGCTAAACTCTATCAAAATTGGAGAGCAATAAAAGTCAATGAAATCTGATTGTATTTTTTTCAAATATGGGTTAGAATCCCCGGTAGCTGATAAACGATAAAACTCTTTATCAATATAGGGCAAGAAATGTCAAAGAAGTAAAAATTTATGAAATACGCACCAGAAATGTTTCCGTATTTCTCTGTTTTATAAAAAATATCACGTACGAGGGCCGCTATATATGTGACCGCGCATAGAGAAAGGGACCTAAGGACAACCTATGAGCATCGAATGAGACCGATCCCATGCCCCAAAAGTGTTCCCTCCCAGAGATATGCGCGTTTTATGAAAGTGATGGTACACCAAAGATACACGTATTTAAATCTTTAAAATGGCTCTCCTGAACAAAACTGTTTTTTACCCTTAGGTCCCTTTCTATTTTGCGCGTCACATATATTTCTGGCCTAATAATGAAAATGCGATTATTTATCATCAAAATGGTTTTATTTTCAAAGTATTCTCCAGCATGATTTATGCACTTTTGCATGCGCTCAAACCAATTGTCGAAGCTCTTTTTCCACTTCGATTGAGACACTTCCAAAACATGGTTTTTGAACGCATCAACAGCATCTTCTGGCGACGAAAATCGTTGACCACCCATTTTTTTTCTTGATGTGCGGGAATAAAAAAAGTCATTGGGTGCCAAGTCAGTGCTGTACGGCGGATGACCCATCAACTCGACATTTTGGCCGGTCAAAAAGGCGCTAGTTTGAGCCGATGTGTGAGAGCTCGCATTGTCATGGTGCACAATGATTCGTCTTCTCTTGTTCGTTTTTCGAAATTCTCCGAAGACTTCAGGCAAACAAATTGTGGTGTCCCACTCAGAATTGACCTTCATACGTTGCTAAAGTTAAACAGTCCCCACATGACGAGTTTTGCTGAAGAAACAGGCGACTATTTGCTTTGAAGTGCTTCCTCCAAGAACAACATTCGTTGGATTTGGCTCGTGTTTGAAGACCCACACGGTCGATTGCTGTTTTGTTTCGGGCTCATACGCATAGATACACGATTCGTCACCTGTGACGATCTTATAAACGTCTTTTGAAGCACCGCGATCGTATTTTTTCAAAATATCTTTGCACCAAACCTTTTTTACGGCCAGGTGTTCATGCAATATCGAATGAATGCCGGTGGAAGAACTGCCCAAGGATGCCTCTATCTCACGGTATTTCACATAGCGAACTTGCATTATCAGTTCACGCACGACATCAATGTGTTCTGGCACAACGGCCGTTTTTGGACGACCTTCGTCTTTGAGCGAGCGTCGGCCACGATTGAATTCATTAAACCAGTTTTTCACAGTGCTATAGGATGGTGCTCCATCGCCATGCAAAGATGTAAGTTCATCGATGTACTCTTGTCGTCGAAAGTTGTGTGTGGAGACTCTTTAGAGGTGGCAAGAGTGAGTTTTTCGTGGGCAATTGTGTGAAGAAAACTTGAAAAGTAAGGTTAACAACAGTAGTTCTCATTCGTTTGGGGAGAGCCTGGCCTTATAGATTTCGGTTTTACTTTCTGAAGAGGGTTGTCACGGACCCGAAATCATGATAAAAGTAGTGTACAGCCACGAAAATCAATGTCACATTGCTATTTTGTTAAAAACTTGTCTTCTATTTGAATATATAGAAGCAAGAGGACTTGAGCCGGTTTAATCCCTGTTCAATGTGTAAAAGCAACAGACCGAAATAAAACAAACGAGCTAAACAGTTGTGAAAAATGATTGCACGAAAATGTTCACGAGTTAATTCCATGTTTTTGTCAAATTGATTTTTCAAGTCACTGTAAACAAGACAAATGATGTTTCAGCACGTTCTGAGTACGTTCATGCTAAAAAATGTCAAACTTTCCAATGGAAACGTCGGATGGCGCCAGGCAACACTTAGTGTTGCCTAGGCCAGAAATATATATAACAACCCTCGTATATTTAGCGATCGATAAAATAAATAAAAATTTATTTGTGACGGCCCCAAGTTCCAACCACGGGCATAAATTAAGATACCGAGGAATATACCCAGTCATTCAAGGTGTTTTTTGCCAGGAGTTGCAAAGGAGCAAACAGCGTTATTGAATCTTGAACCTTTTAATTCATATGTATACCTAAATGGCTCCCTAAGAAATCATGCTATTTTATAAATCAATATCGTTCGAGGTCCGTTTATATCTGCAACTTAACTTCGCCATGCTGAAGGAAGGAGTCTCCCTCTGTCATTCAAATAAAAAATGTCACAGGTATGAAAAAAATGTCCTTCTCATTAGCCAAATGCATCTCTCTTCTCTTCATATCGCTCAAAAATGTCTTGATTTCATTTGTAAACTTCTTGCTCCAGTCGCCCCAGTATTTTGCTTAATCTCTTATCAATTGAATGATGTTAAAGAAATCTAATGACTCATGCCACAAATATTCTAAATTCCAAGGAAAAAATTTATCATAAGATAGCGGTGATACTTCGGCCGTCAGCCAGACGAATGGACGGACAAATTGGTCTGGATAGACAGACACATGCAGAGCAGACCATACCATACCATACCTTATGCAAAAAAAAAGAATCTGTCCACAAAGTAAGTGTATTTATTCTTCTTTTTTTTGATATAAAAGACGAAGATGTTAAAAAGGAAGAAAAGTGATACAAAGTACCAGCATGACTCGACTGCTGGTGGTGCTGATGCTGGTGTGTGTATGTAAATGACGCGGTGCGAAAAGTTCAATAAAAACGAGCCATTTAAATCCAACTGAGGTTGTGTACTTCAACTCATTCCTCCACTCAGAGACTCCTGTGGACGGATGGATGGATGGATTTTGGTTTTGTGCATCACAAAGGCAGTAGCAGCAGCAACAGCAGCCAGCCACAAAAATTGCGATGATGATGATGTCGTCGACGAAAACCAGAAAATGCCAAGCGAAATATTGCACAAAAGCGCTTACTAGGAGAGTGCACACCAGCCAGCAACACTTCAGGCACGGACAAATACGAAATAAACTTACGAATGTAGCGGCGGAACAGTGTGGCTAATTTAGCGGTTTTATTCCTGCCAGTAACATAGGGAAACTACGAAGTTACCAAAGCTATATGTTACAGCGCATAGAGAAAGGGACCTAAGGGTAAAAAAATCAATTCATTTTTTTTCTTTTTTTGATGTGGACAACATCTGAGCATCGAATTCATCCGATTCCATGCCCCAAAAGTGTTCCCTCCCAGATATATGCGCGTTTTATGAAAGTGAAGTCGACGATTCTAAGCGCAAATAGAAAGGGACCTAATCTTTAAAATGGCTCTCCTGAATAAAACTGGTTATTAGCCTTAGGTCCCTTTCTATTTTGCGCGTCACATATATATTTCTGGCCTAGGCAACACTAAGTGTTGCCTGGCGCCATCTGACATTTTCATTGCAAAGTTTGACATTTTTTAGCATAAGCGTACTCAGAATGTTTTGACTTACGACCATCATTTGTGTTGTTTACATTGACTTGAAAAATTCAGTTTGGCAAAAAAATTAAATTAACTCGTGAACATTTTCGTGCGATAATTTTTCACAACTTTCGACGTGGATTATCACAACACGAGTGCATCGATGAACTTTAATCTTTGTATGGCGATGAAGCACCATCCTATAGCACTGTGAAAAACTGGTTTAACAAATTCAATCGTGGCCGACACTTACTAAAAGACGAAGGTTGTCCAAAAACGGCCGTTGTGCCAGAGAACATTGATGCCGTGCGTAAACTAATAATGCGAGATGGTCCTGTGACATACGGTGAGATAGAGGCATCCTTCGGCATTTCTTTCACCAGCATACATTCGATGTTGCATGAACACCTGGCCATAAAAAAGGTTTGTTCTCGTTGGATCCCGCACAATTTGACAATCGCTCAAAAAGGCTCGTGTCGATTGGTGATAAGAAATTTTGAAAAAATACGATCGCGGTGCTTCAAAAGACGTTTATAAGATAGTCACAGGTGATGAATCATGGATCTATGCGTATGAGCCCGAAAAAACCAGCAATCGACCGTGTGGGTCTTTGAAGACGAGTCAAATTCAACGAAAGTTGACAATGCGAGCTCTCACACATCGGCTCAAACCAGCGGCTTTTTGACCGGCAAAAACGAATTGATGGGTCATCCGCCGTACAGGCCTGACTTGGCACCCAATGACTTCTTTTTAATCCCGCACATCAAGAAAAAAATGCGTGGTCAACGATTTTTGTCGCCGAAAGATGCTGTTGAAGCGTGTAGTGGAAAAAGGAGAATACTTTGAAAAACAATAAAACCATTTTCGCTTGAGTGAAGTCTTCGGAGAAATTCGAAAACAAACAAGAAAAGACGAATCATTGTGCACCATGACAATGCGAGCTCTCACGCATCGGCTCAAACCAGCGGCTTTTTGACCGGCAAAAATGAATTGATGGGTCATTCGCCTTACAGGCCTGACTTGGCACCCAATGAATTCTTTTCAATCCCGCACATCAAGAAAAAAATGCGTGGTCAACGATTTTCGTCGCCAGAAGATGGTGTTACGGCGTGGAGTGGAAAAAGGAGAATACTTTGAAAGACAATAAAACCATTTTTGATGATTATTATTCGCATTTTCATTATTAGGCGAGAAATATATATAGCAGCCCTCGTACTACCCTACGAGAAATTGGACCGGTACAAAACCAGTCACGTGATAGGTTCTTCATGGATGGAAACCGGACCCAGTACCGACCCAACTATATCAAAAGAACCGGTAACTTTTACATGGTTTGTCACTGGAGGGAGGCAATTGACGCTACTCATATCATGGGACTGATTAATGCATCATACAGGGTGGCGCATAACAACCGTTGAGGTTTGAATATTTAATAACTTCTTAAATGTATTTATATTTTTTATTTTTATTACAGAATTTTGTTAAGCAAACTTGGGGAATTTGAAATGGAACACGACACAACAGAACAGCGATCATTTAATTTAAAAAGCAAGAGTCAATGGTTTTGATCTGGAACTATTCGTCAAGATGGTATTAAAGATAGATCCTAAGACTCCAATATATGAACCAGCAGCATATCGAAGTTTCTGGAAAGGTAGCAACTCCCTTGGTTCATAACATCATTGTCTTTCCATAAAACCTGAATATCTGATAATATTTATAGCGATCTTAGAGTGTGTCGATCCAGTAAGGTCTGCAAATGCGTATTCTCTACAACTCAAACGGGCTTAACAGGTGGAAATAAATCTTAACTGGTTCAATACCGACTCAAATAAGAAAGCCCGTGCTAAGTCGAAGTTACTGAACAAATGCAACACAATTTTTTTTAAATGGAATACGAGTACTCTCAGGGTTTAAGACTTCGCGGGCATTTCTGCAAAATTCGTGTGACCATAAGTAACAGGCTCAATCTCATTAAGAACTGTAAGTACTTCGGTCCAGTTATTATTAAATGATTTCTACTCAAACAGCAGGTTGAAAAAATCATAAAGAATTGGCCCTCAGAAGGCCGATAACCACCTGCCTTCCATGGAACTTGAAATGATGGTTTAGAATTTATAAACCCAACTGATTGGTGATTTTTAGACCCTTAATTAGTCTTAAAATTTTTTTATACAATGGGTGATCCAAGTAGAGATACTTCTTTCAATACACTTTTTTGACAGATCACGTGTGAGTCGTGCATGCTGTCATGTTATTTTTGTTTAGTATTGTTTGGCATTTTATCATGGAAAGACGTTTACAAATCGTTCAACTTTACTACGAAAATTCACGTTCTGTGAGGAATGTGTTTCGTGCACATCGTTCAATTTATGGTCAACATAATCGGCCTACTGAGCGTACTATTCGCAACACAATCACGCATCTTGAGACCCATCAATTGACCCCGTCCAGCACGCAGTGAAGAAAATGTAGCGGCCGTAGCGGGGAGTGTACACCAAGACCGTGAAGAGTCGATTCGGCGCCGTTCGCAGCAACTCGGACTGACGTATTGAACGACTTGGCGCACTTTACGTCGAGATCTTAAATTGAAAGCGTACAAAATACAGCTTGTGCAAGAACTGAAGTCGCCAGACGTTCCCAAGCGACATCGCTTCGCTCTATGAAAAGTTCCAAGAAGATCCGACGTTTTCGAGCCAAATATTGTTCAGCGATGAGGACCATTACTGGCTCAATGGGTATGTAAACAAGCAAAATTTCCGCATTTGGGACGAAGAGCAAACGGAAGAGGTTCAAGAACTGACACTTCATCCAGAAAAAATAACGGTTTGGTGTGATTTGTGGGTCGGTGGAATCATTGGTCCATATTTCTTCAAAAATGATGCCGGTGAGAATGTAACCGTCAATGGCGACCGTTATCGTGCCATGATAACCGACTATTTGGTGCCTGAAATTGAAGCTCATGATCTCGGCGACATTTGGTTTCAACAAGACAGCGTCACTTTCCACACATCGCATCAATCAGTCGATTTATTAAGAGAACACTTCGATGAGCGGATCATTTCACGTTTTGGGCCGGTCGATTGGCCACCAAGAGCGTGTGATATCACACCGTTAGACTTTTTCCTGTGGTGATATGAAAAGCCTAAAGTTTATGCGGACAAACCCGCTTCGATTCAGGCCGTGGAGCAAAACATCACGCGTGCTTTTCGCCAGTTACCAGTCGAAATGCTCGAACGAGTTACCAAATGAGACGTAGCCGCGGCCAACATTTGATGGACAAAACCTTCAAAAAATAAATGCCAAAGAATGTTTTTTCAAATGATAATAAACATGCCCCATTCAATTTGAATTTTCTGTGCTTTTTTCTTTAAAAAAGTAGGGAATCTCGAAATGGATTACGCATTACTTAAAACGGTAAAATTGATTGAATTGTATTGAAAATATTATACGAATACCCAAAGCAGGCGGAATGATGCTTCGGTTGTAGCCAATAAAAGCTAGTTCGATATCTAACCACAGTAATCGCTTCCAAGCGATCTATATGAATGGATGGGTCTAAATCCAAAGGACCTCCTTCAAATCTAGACCTTTCAATCCAAAAAAAAACTAATAACAGGTATTGCAAACCGTTTAAAAATATCGACATCGTTTTTTCCTGATTATCTTACATTGACATCACTGAACCGAACAGTGAACAGTAAGTATGTACGAGTTTGAACTGAAATGTCTATAACTTTGAACTGTGTACGAGTGCAAACAAATACGAGCGAGTGTACCGCGTATATTGAGGCATATGAACAGAAATCAAAACCTGTTTTACATTTTATTTTTTTTTTTGCTTTTTCGCTGCTGCTCGTTTTGAACCACACACAATCTCGGTGCTGCGGTGACGATCAGCGAACAAATGAACCGAAAGACCAGCCAGCCAAGCCAGCACACACAAAATCAAAACAACATAAAACTAAATCAGAAATGAACTGGAATTTAGTTGTATTCGTATTTGATCCACCAAAACAAAAGAGAAAAAAAGCACCAAAAATTAAAGAATGACCTGAAACATACCGAAATTTCATGACAAAATCATGGACAAATAATTCTGGTAGGCCTAATATTACATATTTTCAACACGCGTGTTGTTGTTAAAGTGATTAGTGTTCGCTGGCTTAGGGGCGTTCACACCACAGGAATAATCGGATAAATTTATTACAGCGGGTGGAAAGCGTGTGCTACTAAAAAAATCATACAATCAGCGGGTGGTTTTCAGCTGAACAATTTAAAATTTGATCACCTTCGCGCAGCAAATTGTTTAGTGCGAACGTCCCTTTTGAAATTTATTAACAGAATATGAAGAAAAATTCCTGGTAACTTTTTATAAATTTAAGGCGCTTCCGAAGACAATAGAAAATATTATGGAAATCAGAGTGTCTTTATAGACGTATTACTGCATCTGCAATCCTAAGATGACACTAACAAATGTTCTGTCCTACATAAAAAGCGGTGTCTTACGATATAAGCTTGCTAAACAATACGGGACTTAATGCTTCTCGATCTAGCGTTGGACAAGTCACGTTTTCTACATATGTGACGCGCAAAATAGAAAGGGACCTAAGTTAAAAACCAGTTTTGTTCAGGAGAGCCATTTTAATTTGAGCTTAGAATCGTCGACTTCACTTTCATAAAACGCGCATATCTCTGGGAAGGAACACTTTTGGGGCATGGGATCGGTCTCATTCGAAGCTCAGATGTCCACATCAAAAAAAAAGTGAAAAGTTGATGAAAAGTTTTGCCATTTTAAAGATTAGGTCCCTTTCTATTTGCGCTTAGAATCGTCGACTTCACTTTCATAAAACGCGCATATCTCTATGGGAGTGAACACTTTTGGGGCATGGGATCAGTCTCATTCGATGCTCCACATCAAAAAATGAAAATTGATTTTTTACCCTTAGGTCCCTTTCTCTATGCGCTGTCACATATAACAAAATAAATCGCCTATGGCCTGGGCTCGACCAAGAGGTAAATTATGAAATTAGGGTAAAACGGCAATTTTACAAGGAAAACAAAAATTGGTAATTACGATGACCCACGTTTCCTCAAAAAGGTAATTTTAATATCCGACCTGGTCAAGTACTTGAAAGTGATCTTAGATGGAAAGCCACATACAAAAAGCGTAGGATATGAGCCCGAACAAAGTAGAAATTGTTCTGTTTACAAGGAAAACGAAGATCGGTAGTTACGATGACCCACGATTCCTTAAAAAGGCAACTTAAAAATCCGACATGGTCAAGTATTTGGGAATTATTATGGGCAGGAAAGTAGAATGAAATGTCACATACAAAAACAAGGCTCACAGATGTTGGGTTCGAAATGAGGACTCAGTCCAAAGATGAGACACTAGCTTTACAAAAGCATAATTAGACCTGTTCTATCTTACGTGTCCTAAGGATATGAACCCAATCAAAACAAATACTTGACTGTTTACAAGGACCACGAAAATTGGTAGTTACGATGATCCATGATTCCTTAAAAAGGCAATTTCAACATCCAATATGTTTAAGTACTTGGGAGTGCTCTTAGAGAGGAGAGTAAGATGGAAGTGTCGCATGCACGAAAGAGCGAACAAGGCTCACAGATGTTGCGTTCGAAATGAGGACTCAATCTAAAGATGACACACTGACTCTACAAAAGTGTAATTAAACCTGGTTCGCACCTTCGTGTCAGTAGAAAGTGAACCCGAACAAAACAGAAATTTGTCTATTGACGAGGAAAACGAAGATTGGTAGTTAAGATATCCTACGATTCCTTAAAAAGGCAATTTCAAAATCTGCCATGGTCAAGTATTGGGAGTGATCTTGGAGAGGAGAGTAAGATGGAAGTGTCACATGCACGAAAGAGCGAACAAGGCGCACAGGTATTGGGTTCGAAATGAGGACTTAGTCCTCAGACACTAGCTCTACAAAAGCATAATTAGACCTGTTCTAACCAAAGTGTTAGTAGCATAAAAACCCAAACAAAAAAGATATTTCTGGAAACAAGGAAATTAAAGATTAGTATTTACGATGACCCATAATTCTTTAAAGCGGCAATTTCAGCATCCGAAATGTTCAATTACTTAGTAGTGATCTTGGACTGGAAAGTAAGATGGAAGTGCCACATGCAAGAATGAGCGAACAAGGCCCACAGATGTTGGACTCGAAATGGGGACTCAATACAAAGACGAGACATTGGCTCTAAAAAAGCGTAATTAGACCTGTTCTAACCTACGTGTCAGTAGGATATGAAATCGAATAAAAACAAAAAATTGTCTCTTTGCAAGGAAACGAAGATTGGTAGTTACGATTCCTTAAAAAGTTAATTTCAAAATCCGACATGGTCAAGTACTTGAAAGTAATCTTGGACAGAAAAGTAAAATGGAAAGCCGCATGCAAGAACGAAAACATGTGAAAAAGCTATAGGCTACAAATAGGGACTCAATCCAAACATGACTTACTTTATCACTTAATTCCCTCAAGATCCCAATAAAGATAAAGGGGGACTAATCTGTAATCAGTAAGCTGTGCTCGATATAATTCTTAGTAGAAACTATAGGAGAAAATACGGGACTGGGACTTTACATTGAAAAAGCAATAACCGAGCTTTTAGTAAGCTGTGCACTCACCCACCGGGACATAATATTTAACGCCAGCTTCGAAACGTTAATGCATTTTATAAAGAAGTTTTTAGTTTGGATTAGAGATAAATCTCTAACTCGTAAAATAGACGGAACTAATGAGGTGGAAACCCTCCGCTCAAAAAATTGTTAGATGTTGTTACCCAGAGTTGAAACTGGGCTTACTTGCATTATAGTCGTACACACTAACTATCGTACCATGACGGCCCACAAAGATGACACACCGGCAAAAGCTTAAAAAGACCTGTTCCAACCTTCGTATCAATGGTATAGAGGATATCGATGGAAAAGAAGTGCAACATAAAATATTACAAAAGTTTCAGATGCTCTTATTGTTCGGGGCATGAAGATATAATCAGACGCTCGTTAGGCGAGACATGTATTCGAAGTGTCAAAAGACGCGCTCAAGTGTATAGGCTTTCTAAAGCGGAGTGAGAAATACTTTACTCCTTTTAATTTTTTCAACATCTACACAACCTCTATTAGGCCTAAGATAGTATACAACTCCCATATATGGGTAGGTGCTCCAAAATAATCCTTGAAGCTAATTGACCTTGTTCAAAGGAGAGCGATGGTGCTGATAGGTGACAGTGGAATATCGTATTTAATTGTCCCTCTCGAGTATCGTAGGAATGTAGGATGTGTGTCGCTGTTCTAACGTTACTTTCATGGTGTGTGCTCTAAGGACATCCGTCGACCTATTGCTGAAGTTAGGATGTACGGCAGAAATAGGCGACTTTCTAGGAATTCACACCAAGGTCTAATTCGTTTTTTTGCCCGTACTGTCCTTATGTGGAATGGACTCTCGACAAATGTATTTCCCACCAATTACGACATCTAGAAATTCAAGACAAATGTCTATAAACATAACTTCTTTTTTTCCTACCCGGATCTCTCATTTTCTACTCATTAATGCAATGCACTGCATAATATGGGACATCCCCTGAATAAAAAAGACGGTCTTAACTCGGTGTAAGAGGAGCGACCTACTAAGGCATTAGAGACAGTTTTAAATGTATGCCCCATTGACATACAAATTAGATATGAAGTGACCCTCACGAATCATATCACCAGGGAATAAATTTGATTACGGTTACGGAAACTCGACAGACATGAAAGTAGGTGGCGATCGAATACCTTAGTACTGGCGAAACCTTGAAATTGGACAAACCATTTCAGATTAATAAAACCCTAACACAGATGACAGCTGGCATTCGTTGTTATACTAATGGCCCGGAACTAGAAGAAAATGCGGGACTCGGAGTTTACATTAAAGAAGCGAAAACGGAGCTTTTAGTCCTTCTACCAGACTAATTTAGGTCACATGCGGAAGTCCGATCAATTACAAAATGTTTGAACCAACTCAGTGCTGACATGAGCCTAAAAAACGTGAGTATTTTTCCAAGGTAGGCAAATAGCTAGAAAAGAAAGATCAGCAAGATCAAGGACCGTTTCGGTTTGACGGGTTTTCTATTAAAGACGTAACAATTTTACATAAGTGTACTCGTATTAATAAAACACAGAATATTTAAGATAACAAGTTCAAATTTATTCCAGGTATAGTGCAAATGTTACATTTTAAGAATGAAATTCGATTTCGGTTATATGACCCCCACGAGCCCGTGTACAGCAGTCTATTCTTTGGACCCAATTTTACACCACTCTTGCACACATTTCGACCGTACGTCATTTCTGAGTACGTCTCAAGTTGTTGGCTTTTTGGCATAGACCAATGAAATTCAATGGCGTTAAATCTCATGAATGAAGTTGCCATTCGACCGGACCAATTCTCAAGATAACAAGTTCACCGAATTTGCCTAAATCGAAAGATAAAGAAAATGGGTGTCTCGTAGCTCGGATGGGTCTTCGGACATCCATCTACAAGTTTTATCTAATGTTTTATTTAGAAGTTATTGAATCGGCTCCATGAGGAGTCTAACAATAAGTTTACAAATCTTAAATATAATTTAGATATCGTAAGATATAAAAATGGAAGGTGTCTCCTCAGTTAAGTCCCGATAGGTGGCGCTGAAGTCTAGGAATTAGAATTTTTGGTACTTACGATACGATTTCATTTTTATTTAAAACATAAATCTCCTAAATAAAGATCAATTCGGTAAAAAAAAATGTTGGAACTGCCCAGTATCAGCGTATGTAAGATAATTACGAAAAACTATTAAAACTTCGGAATCGAAGCTAAACATAAGTGTGTGTAAATTATGAGAAAATCCACCAACAAAATTTGAAAAATTTGGGAAATCCAGAATGAAATTTGGGAAATCCAAAATGAACATTGGAAAGTAGAAGTGAAATACTAATGCAAAACCTGAGAAGAGACCAAGAAAGGGTATTCCGACAGATGAGTTTTTGCTTTAATTGCTCAAATAAGGATTCGTCCTTAAGGACGTTGCATTTAATTGATAAATATCGACAAATTTTATGAATATTTGCTACAGATTTCTATACTTCTAAGAGCTTCTGGCGAACAAACAAAACGTTTCTTATTTCATCAACTATGAGTTTCATTCGTGCAAAGTGTCGAATCTAGCTGTTGGACCATCTGGAAATGGTTTTACATTAATAGAAGACCGACAACCTGCTATAACTTTTACTGAATTTGAAAAAAGTTAGGCAACTAAAAGAAAATATTAATAATCTTTGGTTTAGCAAAGACCACTTAGAAGTAATATTTTTAGAAACCAGACAGTCTACTAAAAAATACAGAACTCGTATCTACTTTAACCGTATCAAAACAAATTTTAAACATTTATCATAAGAAGCTCTTTCAGGCTGACAAAAGTAGTAGTTTTCGGGCTCGTTGATCTAATATAAAAAATTGTAGCCGCCAATCATTTGTCTGATTTGTAAAGCAAAGCGAGCTAAAAAAAGCTTTTATTTTTTGTCAGTTTCCATAGGCCCTTGAGGAGGTCTACTCAATAGCTTTATATACCTTCAATTACATGCAATCAAATTAGCTTAAAATGACCGACCTCTTCCTTTTTGCCTTTCTTCAAAAATAGCAGGCATTTTTCGTGCTTACGTCTTACGTTTCACTTGGTGTCCTTTACGTTTTTTTTTATTGTAAACAAGACACACTTCTCACACACACGGCAAGGACGTTCATTCTGTCCTTCTGGCAGCGAAGTACTACAGTACAATTCACTCATGATTCAGCAGTGTTCGCATGCAAAAGCAACAAACAATTTAAATTAATTATTTTTATCCTTTCTAAAAATAAGCGTGTATACATACGACGTGGACTACGTTCAGTACGAAACGATTTCTATTTAAAGTCAGAGCGTGAAACAATTAATACGAGTCAGTATGTATGGACAAATTTGCGTCATTCCAGCTGGTGGAAAAATAAATAATCGATTTGGAACGGAAAGTGCACGTTTGTAAATGACGTTCGATAATTACGAGATGTTTAAATGCTTTAAAATGTTTGGCGCCTATGCTGCCTAAGTTTTTTTTTCCAGGATAACGATAGAATGGCGACTTGGGCATTGGAGATTGTAAAAAATTAGTCAATTAAGAAGGGGTTATGTCCAAAAGTTATTCCGACAGAGAGAAAGGGCTCTCTGGAAAGTATTCCTGTTATTTGAAAGTACCAAGGTTTCTACACAGATGATTCCGAACAAGACGAAGTGTTAGGTTTGCAACCCACTAAAAAGAACTAGCATTATATATATCCGCTTAACTACTAGGATTATTGTATCACTTTGCAGGCGGAAACCCTGTTTACTGGTATATGCGGCCCGGTATCTGGGATATAATGTAATAAAGGCTATCGGTGTCGATATTTAAGCTTATAGCAAGGCTGCCATCAAAATTTTAGAATCTGTGTTTTTTAATTCAAGGACCACCCACTACTGTCGCGCTTCTTTTAAAGTGATGAAATCCACCTTATTTGGATTCCAGATCACAGGAACATTCTATGAATAAAAGGGTGAGTGAGCTGGCTAGACAAGGAGCAACCATGAACCTTCCACTTTATTCGGAACATGTGGTTACTTCTAGATAATTTATATCATAGGAAGACTTCCGATTTTAAAGCTCTTGAATTATGACGTGATGTTTTAAGACAAAAGCTTTATTCTTCCCATAGGAAACCAACTGATATTTTTGAACTTTTGCCTTGAAACACGACGCCATAACACCAGAGGTTCTCTCCGCGAAATGGCTTCTCTGGTACTGAGCTTAATCTTACATAAGAATTGGATGGCGGGCCAATGGAAGCGTGTAGCAGCCTTTAACGTACCACTTTATTCTGAACAAGTAAGTGCTTCCAGAGAAGTTATATCATAGGAAGAAGTTCCATTAGAAAGCTCTGGAGTTATGGCATAGTGTTTTAAGACAAAAGCTTTATTCTTCACATAGCAAACCAACTGATATTTTTGAACTTTCGCTCCAGAGCATCTCTTCAAGATGAAACTTTTCTGGTACTGAGCCCAATCATACATAAGAATTTGATTAAGGGCTAGACTTGGTGCAACCTTAAACGTTCCACTTTTTCGAAACATGTGATTACTTCCAGAGGAGTTATAACATTGAAAGACGTACCATTAAAAAGCTCTGGTATTATGGCGTGGTGTTTTAAGACAAAGCTTTTTTTCCAATAGCAAACCAACTGATATTTTTGAACTTTCGCTTGGAAACACCACTCCATAACACCAGAGCTTCTCTTCATGATATAACTTACCTGATACTAAGCTTAATCTTACATTAAAAATAGATGAAGGGCTAGACTTGGAGCAACCTTAAACGTTCCCCTTTTTCGAAATGTGTGGGTGCTTCCAAAGAAATTATATCATAGAAAGACGTACCATTAAAAAGCTCTGGTATTATGGCGTGGTGTTTTAAGACATAAGCTTCATTCTTCCAATAGCAAACCAACTGACACTTTCAAACTTTTGCTTTGAAACACCACGCCATAACACCATAGCTGCAGCCTATGTACCGGATTGGCCCGAAGTAGCAATCTTCCCTGCACGACATAACTTCCCTGGTACTGAGCTCAATCTCACATAAGAAGCTCTCGGACAAGCGTAGGAAAGATGAGGTAGGGTCAGAACATGCAGGATCACCAGGCAAATTTGGTCGTGATCACGAGGCCACGCTCTCACTTGTACTTAATTCGATAAAAGGCGAGCGAAACACCGTAACCAGCCCATAAGGAGGAATTTCGGTTGTTGCGTAAAGTGAAGCTAAATTGCAGTTGATTCGATACCATGCGCAGCATCTTGGCCTTTTAACTTATGCTAGTTTTACGCAAGAAACTGACTTTGAGGGCTTACAAGATCCAATTGGTCGAAAAGCGAAAAGCCACATTTAGCCCGTAGCAAAATAGAGCTAAATTAATAGCTTAATAACATCACTGAACCCCTTCAAAGATCTACACAGCATCTTAGGGAATTTTACGCAAAGGTCTTGATTAAAAGGCTTACAACATCCAACTCTATCAAGTGTTAAAGCTTCCAGGCTTGACCCTTTCACACCAGTCATCGACTTATTGAAGGCCCGTCTGCCATGTCACATTTCGGCTTGACTGATACGCCAATACAAAAATTGCCTTATCTAAGCTGATGAGTAATGCAAATTATTCTCGAACTTCGGTTACATCCACAAGAAAGCCAACATTCCTCATTAAATTCAGGATATATCGGTGGCAGTGTTGAAAATAGTAAAGGAAAGTTAAATCTACCGAGTATAGCACCTACGGCGTAAAAAACAGATTATCTTTAAGAAGTAAGTACTCGTATAAAGAATTGTTATTTCGGATTTAAAAAAATCTGATCTCTTATAGTATTTAAAGTGTTTATTTTAAAATTAAAAGAAGTTCTGGCAAAAGGTTATATTCAGAATTTATCGGTGGCAGAGTTCCGGGTAGAGCACCTACGGCGTTAAAATGAGATTATCTTTAAAATGTAAGTATCAGGGATTATTTTTTGGATCGTAAAAAAAGAGTCTGACATCCAATACTATTTAAAGTGTTTCTTTTAAAATTAAAAGAAGAAGTTGGTTTGTGGGGGAAAAAAATTTCCTCCACTGCAGTCTTAAGAATGATTAGGATAGTGTCACCTTGACACTATCGGACTTCAAACATACTTCAACCTCAGGTGTTTAAATAAGTCCTTAAACTACGTTTCGCGCACGTTTGGATAAAAGTATTTAAAATCATTTAAAATAAATAAAAAAAAAGATAGAGAAAAAAAGTAGAGGTCATATTAGATTCAATTTTCAAAATTAAATAACATGGAGAAAGTGATATTTACTTGGTCCCCACTAGGCAATTTTACTTGCACTAGGCAATTTTACTTGCACTAGGCAATTTTACTTGCACTATGCAAATTTACTTGCACTAGGCAATTTTACTTGCGGCAACTTCAATTTGTATGAGAGGGAGAGTGGTATGGGGAATGAAAAGGGAAAAATGCTCGTACTGGCAATTTCTTTTTCAAACCTAAATAACACGGACAAAGTGATATTTACTTAGTCCCCATTTACGCTAGGTTATTTTAAATGCGGCAACTCTCAGTTTGTCTGAGAGAGTGAGAGGTAAGAGGATAAAAAGGGAAAAACTTGCTCGTACTGGCTAGTTCTTTTCCAAAACTAAAAAAACACTTAGTCCCAAATCCTACTAAGCAATATTACTTGCGGCAATTCTTACTTTGTCCCCATTCACACTAGGCAATTTTACTTGCGACAACTCTCAGTTTGTAAAGGATGATCCATCTAGAGGTATTTTTTCAGAACAAAACAAAATTTTAAAAATTCAAATCAAGTGTGGAATATTTATTGGTAATTTGAAAGGACATTTTATGGCATTTATTTTTTGAAATTAATTACCTTCAAATGTTGGTAACTGTATGATGGAAATGAGCGTTCGGTGAGAAACGGGAAGATCCGCTGTTTTCGAACAAAATTTTGTTCAGTGATGATGCCCATTTCTGGCTCAACGGCAAAGCCAATAAACAAAATTGTCGCATTTGGTCTGAAAAGCAACAACAAGAGGTTCAAGAGGTGCCATTATACCCAGAGAAAACCACGGTTTGGTGCGGTTTATGGGCGGGGGAATCATTGGTCCATATATTTTCAAAAATGATAATGTAACCGTGAATGACGTTCGCTATCGCCCCATGATATCGGACTTTTTGGTACCTGCAATTGAAGTCCGTAATCTTGACAACATTTGGTTTCAACAGGACGGTGCCACTTTCCATAACAAGAGGTTCAAGCTGCTCATACAATGGATCTATTGAGAGGTAATTTCGGAAAGCAGCTAATTTCACGTTTTGGACGGGTAAGCTGGCCGGCTTTAGACATTTTCTTTGGAATTACGTAAAGTGAATATTCTATGTTGACAAACCAGCAACGATTCAGTTTTTGAAGTCAACATTACGCGTGTCATTAAAGCCATACCGATCGAAATGCTCGAACGAGTCATCCAAAATTGGACCCTCAGAATGGAAACCCTGAGGCGTAGTTGCGGCCAACATTTGATGGAAATTATATTCAAAAAATAAATGCCATAAAATGTATTTTCAAATTACCAATAAAGAATCCACACTTGATTTGAATTTCTTTATTTTTTTGTTCTGAAAAAATACCTCTAGAAAGATCACCCTATATAAGATAGAGGTAAGGGGAATAAAAGCGGGAAAACAACTTGATCGTACTGGCAATTCCTTTTGTGTCAGGTTTGCTCAAGATTATTTTAAAATTTGTTTTTGTAACATTTCTGGCAGAAAATAACAATTCTAATTAAAAACGTGTATCTTTGTGAAAAATTCCTGTAACACTTATAATTACTTGCATAAACAATGTTTTTGTTTTTTTCATTTATTTTTTCACAAAAAATCAGAAGAACTAAATCACAGAATATCGGAAAAGGCAATATTGATAACAAAAATTGCCGAAACCGTAGGGAATCTTGAAAAATGCTGCAATTGCTGAAACCAAAAGCGAATCATAAAAATTGCAGCAGTTAATATTGCCTAGTGTGAATAGGGACTTATCTTCATCACCGTTTTTTTTATCCATCTCATAATACAAAATGCCAGGAATAAATTTGTTTGCGCGATTTTTTGATTATAAAATTTTTACGTTGTTTCCACTATTAACTAACTGTGAAATAAGGTTCAGCAGGCGAAATCTTATTAGAAAAAAGCGAAATCTTATTAGAAAAAACGCTCCATTATTCTACGTTGGACGACACCCCTTAAGTTTAATGTTTATAAAGGGTGGTTAAATTTTAAGGGCCGATGTTGAATGTAAACCTCACCTAAACGTCAAGTTTTTTCAGCATTTTTTTTCGATATTTCTCAGTTTCAGACTCAATTTGAACCACGAAAAGATAGACAAGCGAGCAACGCGTTAAAGTTATTAAGGTTTAGTGGCAAGAAATGGCAACAGCGGATGATCAATTTTCGAAGAAAATTATCTTCAGTGATGAGGCACATTTTCACCTCAGTGGATTCGTCAATAAGCAGAATTGCCGCATTTGGGCGAATGATAATCCAAGAGTGATTGTCGAAAAAACAATGCAGCCACAAAAAGTGGCTGTTTGCTGCAGTTTATGGGCTGGCGGTATCATAGAGCCGTATTTTTTCCAAAATAAGGCCGGTCAGGCAGTTACTGTGAATGGTGTTCGCTATCGTGAGTTGATAACGAACTTTTTATGATCCGAATTGGAAGATATGGATGTGGACTATATGTGACGCGCAAAATAGAAAGGGACCTAAGGTTAAAAACCAGTTTTGTTCAGGAGAGCCATTTTGAAGATTAGGTCCCTTTCTATTTGCGCTTAGAATCGTCGACTTCACTTTCATAAAACGCGCATATCTCTGGGAGGGAACACTTTTGGGGCATGGAATCGGTTTCATTCGATGCTCAGATGTTGTCCACATCAAAAAAAAAATGAAAATTGATTTTTTACTCTTAGGTCCCTTTCTCTATGCGCTGTCGCATATGTATGTGGTTTCAACAGGACGGTGCCACTTGCCACACAGCAAACGAAACAATGTTTTTGGCGCAACAAATTCAATCGACCTTAAAATTTAACCACCCAGTATACTTATATACAAAACTAAAATGTACCTTTTTTGAAAAATCACCCTATTCCCTCTCTCCTTTTTTCACTAAAATAGGCCTAACATGTCCGTGACGCTACTAGCTTTAATTTAAAACTAATAGTGGCGAGGTGAGTGGACATGGATGTTTTTTTTAATGCCACTTACTCTATGGGTGTCAGCCCTTCTATTAATTTTAATTTTTGATTGCATCCCTGAGTCGTTTTAAGTTATTGGCTTATTTTTTCTAGGGATGTCCCCCTAAACTAAACTTAAGAAAAACACCCTTTTTTGCCAAGGCCGCAATCAAAAAAAAAACGTTAATAGGCTGCACTTGTTTCACAAAAAAGTGGAATCTTCTGAGAGAACGAAAACGCCGTAAATTTGAGGCTAAAATCAAGTGGAACTGTCAATCAAATGTAAACAAAAAAATGTTCACGCAAATTTTCGTTCAATTTCTTTGTGTTCATTTCGCTTGTGTGCATTTTTATCATTATTTTCTCATTTCACACAGCTAATCTTGCACATGTCAACATATTTACATACGTCCATATGTGTGATGCTGTGATTTATTGTTATACTTAAAGAAATTAAGAAATTGCAGCCACAATAAAATGCAAAATAAAAAGAAAAACCAACAACAAAGGCTAAACATTAAGCAAAGTGGGAAAAGAGAGAGAATCATGATCACATACAACTGCTCAGAGAGGAAGAGATAAAACTGGAGAGCCGTTGCAGTTTTTTGAGTGGTTTTTAAACAGGAGGAAAAGAGACAACCACATGTTAGCTTCACTGAAGAGCGCATATAAACAAATTGAATGTGACAAAAGTGAATTGGCAAAATCAAAACAAAAATATGAAACTAATGAGAACAAATAATAACTGTCCGTCTGACTGGCTGTCACATATTCTCAACTGTTGCTAAATATGCCTGTGGTTGAACCACAAATTTCGATTTTGTAAGGTTAGCCAGTGAAAGAGAGAGAGCAAAACACAAAACTTACAGCATCTTATCGTGTATGTAATTTATATTTAATATTTATTGTTCGAAACAAAAACATTTGCAGGAAATGTTTTCCAATTGGAAAAAAGGTCAAAACAATCGAATAAGCAAAAAACATGAATACCTTTTACTCACACACACACACACACACACACAATAAGTCTGATAAACATAACAAAACACAGAAGTAAAAGTATTTTTTTTTTACAATTTGACTTTTATAAAAACTTACATTTCTTTTAGTTACAAATTAATTTTGTAATCTCAGCCACTGGCGATGTCCATTTTCCACGTGAGTTTAATTAAACATAACTCGTGCTGTTTTCAATATTTCCCACCACTCTGCCGTTTACGCCAAGCGAAAGCCGAGCCGCCGTAATTTTGTTAGAAGAAACCCAAACTTTTATTTGCAGTCTTTAAGGCTTGTTTGTGATAAATTATTTCTGCAAATTATTATTTATATTTTCTATATTTCTTTTCTCACTTTAAAAAGGCGCGCCAATTTTTGCAATCTTTTATTTGCATTTTATACGAGAGACGCATGGCTTTTGCCTTTTGTTTACATTTCACTCAAACATTTAATCACTTTTCACTTGTTTTAGAATTTTCTTCGTGTTGTTATCGATCAAATCAATATTTTCTTTCATTACAATCAGTTGTGATTTGCATTTAATTTAACAAAACAAACAATATATTAAGAACACACCGCGAATACCGTCCATTCCATAAAGTGGAACAAAAGCACACTCTACCCACTCTTCTTCTATTTACACTGGCCGAAGAAGAACATACAAATGGTTGCAACGAAAGACGCTAAACGACGAACCGACCATTTAGTCGTCGTCCGTGTTTAGACAACATTTTTCAACGAACTAAAATGTCGTTTCGTTTCCATGCCAGTTGCCAGTGTTTGAGGAAACTTACAAAAATAAAATGTTTGCACGTGTGTGCGCGTGTGGCTGCGAGGGAGAGAGTATGTGGAACTTCGTCATGGAGAGAGAGCAAGAGAGTGAGTGGAGATGTGTCTCAAACATTTTCAATCTGTGAATGCAAACAAATAAAAGTGTTGCCAACAAGTGGCACATTCACACATGCACATTCAATATCAGCTCACATACATACATATATAGGCTTTCATGTAATTGGCGATAATAGAAGGCTAGGTGTCTGTAGGGCCTTCTGCCTCATAGAGAGCTAAAGTGTGAGATACGATGTCTGTTCAATAGAATAGGCTACGTGCATTTGATTAGCGTTTTTTTATGTTGGCACAGCAAACCAAACCTTCAGAATTCTGTACGACAATCGGCAAAATGTTCTGATTTCTTACCAAGCTCGTAACGAAAAACATATGAAAGGGTTGACAAAAACTCTGAACTACTTCTCTGAAAAAAAAAATCGAACAGAATTCATTACAATTTCGGTAAGAATTCTCGATAGAGTTCAGATATTGTTCATAATTGACATTGTCGGCAAATTTGGTTTACTAGGTAGTTGAGCTTTTGTTGTTTATTTGTGAGACGCACAACAATGCTTTTAAACAGTGCCTGATCGAAAAACTGGTAAAGTTTTTTCCACACAAGGACTGAGTCAACCACTAGAAAAATCCTTGTACATATTTAGTTAAAGTTACCACAAGTTAAAGTTACCAAACTTATTTTCCCTAGCATGACACAGCCTGCTTTATGAAAACTAAAAAATAATCAAACAAGAAGAGACGACTCCGACGAGTTCGTGCTGGGCTCTTCTGTACGAGATGGGACAGGTGAAACGATTAATAGTTCAAAAACATGTTTTTAAAGCAAAAGTGTAGCAATTACTTAATTTATTATAAGCAATTAATTTGTTGAAATTAACTGATTTATTATAATTCATTTAGTATTATATTTCAATTTTTAGTTTTTTGTCTGCTTTTGACAAATTCGCCGATTTAACCTCTTGTTGTTCAATTCCCTTTAAAGTAAACTAACTAGGTAAATAAGCTTGTTACTCCAAAGAACGCGGCTTATATCTCATGAACAGTTAAAGATATGACGATGATATTTGGAACATAAATGGAATTGGCATGGAATGGACAACAGCCTGGGAATGGACAACAACTCCGTCTGAAAAATCGCATTTATAGACAAAGTAATAGACCGATCATTTATAAATTTTAAACAGAAAGGAATCAGTGACAAGGAAATATTTCTGGACTTTGTCCAGGTAAAATTGGACAAAAAAAATGAATCATAACAGACCTTAACAGACATTAAATTACATTAGTCTCATAGATAAGGGCTACAATATCATAATCTTAATTTGGGCCTTCCGAACGTACCATCAACGCCGTCGTCATTCCATCATTTGAATGCAATTTTTTTATGAAAAAAAGTGTGGGAGGTTGTTCTGGTGGAGATGAATAGGTGGAGATTTCCATGATTGCGGGTTAAAAAGTTGGCCTCCGGTCCCGATCAAATCATGTGCAATTTTCTTCGAAATACTCGACGGTGTTTTTTCTTATTTGCCAAAATAAACTCAAAAATACCATTTTTAGTAATATACAAAGATTTCCACTAGAGGACAAATAAATATCAGGAATTGAGTCCAACTCTTTTGATTATTTCTAATGTGGATGCAACACCCTTCACTCAATTGAAGCCGTCAGTAATATCACGGTCGGCACTGGCATCTGATCATATGATGATCGAAAACAAATCAAGAAGAAGCATTGCATTTGTTTTTTGTCTAATTTGTCGTTTGTATTTAGAAAATTGTGCCATATTTTGTTTACCCTTTTAATTGTAGTTCTGTTCCCTGTTTCTGAATTAAAACCATGCCATGACTGCGCAACGCCGTGCAAAGGACACCGATCCATGGACAGAAATAAATTTCGACGATCACGAATTGCAGAATTTACTGGACAAACCGCTGGACGGTCGTTTGGACAACTCTCGCTTACGCGATGGAGAACAACACTTTGGCTTCGATAGTAACGTAGGCGAGACCTGGATCTACCCCACAAACTTGCCATGTCGATCTTACCAACTGAGCATTGTGCAAGCGGCGTTGTACCGCAACACCATGGTCGTGCTGCCCACCGGCTTGGGAAAGACCTTTATTGCGGCTGTGGTAATGTATAACCTCTATCGATGGTATCCGCTAGGCAAAGTGATATTCATGGCTCCCACCAGGCCCTTGGTGAACCAACAAATCGAAGCTTGTCAGAAAATTGTGCCATTTCCCAGAAAGGATACCGTCGAATTGACCGGAAAATTGCCCAAGGCAAAGCGAATCGAGTTATGGAAAACGAAGCGGGTATTCTTTGCCACGCCCCAAGTTGTTAGGTCGGATATTTTGGGTAGCGCGAGAATTCAAGGTGATGAAGAAGATGGCGAGTCCATCCTTGATGATTCTACAATGGCTTATAGATTTGATTTTCCCTTTGATGCCGTAAAATTAATAGTCATCGATGAGGCTCACAAGGCCAAAGGCAAATATGCCTATACTGAAGTTGTCCAGGCCATAGCGGCGAAAACAAAGTACTTTCGTGTGTTGGCACTTTCCGCCACACCTGGCCGCACAATGGAAGACGTAGCTGCCGTCTGTCGCAATTTATTAATATCCCACCTGGAAGTGCGTTGGGACGCTTCACTGGATGTAATGCCCTACGTACATAAACGTTCGATGGAAACCGTGGTGGTTTCTTTGGGGGAGCGCATCAAGGAAATCCGCGAAGAACTTTTGGAAATTATCGATCCATATCTGCGTCAGCTAATAGAGGCAGACGTTCTTTCGGGATCTCTGACCAACATAAATCGGAATTTTTTGATTTTCGAACAGAAGCGTTATCATGAGCGTTGTCTACACAATGGACGACATCCCCAGCATTCGGCTGTAACCAGCAACTTTGCCATTTGCATTAGTTTGTATCACTGTTTGGAGTTGTTGGAGCGCCATGGTCTACGAGTATTCCTGAATAACTTTGAAGATGACATAGATGGCAAAAGTAAATTTGTCTTGCAAATGGATCGCCGTATGAAACGGATGGTGGAGAATTTAAAGCAAGAAATGGGTGTGAATCCATTTGCTGTGTCGACTGGTCCCATGACTAATGGAGAGATTGCCGCGGTACCGAAAGATTTAGACTTTGGTCATCCGAAATTTGAGAAAGCACGCGAGTGTCTCATCAAGCATTTTCAGGTAAGTACTAATGAATATCTACTTATATATTGAGCTTGAGAATTTGAATCTGTTATCGAAATTTAAAGACTTACTCGTAGGTACTACTGGTTAAACTTTAGTAATGACCGTTAGCACTCGGCGGTAAATGGAAGGGATCCGCACGATCTTCTAAGTGGCCTTTTTTGGGAGCTCCAAGACATTCTTTCTGGATTCTCGTTAATACGGAATCGATCATATATTCGCCGGAATCGGCTAAGGATTAGACATCGAGCCAACAGCCTCAGACAACCACACTCTCGTCGTCGAACTGATTAAAACAATCAACGAAATGACGGTCTTGCAAGCAGTGTCAAGGTGGAACTAAATTCATAACTGCAGAGTATCCCGGTCACTCTGGCCGGTAAAAGAACGAAATAGGACAAGGGAACTGATTACATTCGGAAGACGAATGATGAATAACCTTATAGGAGTCCTCACGGAGCACTGCTTAAAAGGCAGTATGGAGGCAGTATGTAGAGACTACTGTAGAAGTTGCCAGGATATAGTAGAAGAGTCAGTGAAGCATTTGCCAAGCGCTGGTCTTTCAACAACAGACTTTTCTAATAAGCCAGTAGATTATTCGATGCTGGGCCAATCAAGAAGATGTGCTTCTCTAATCACTCGTAAATGTCTGGAAAAGGCCTGGCTAGTTCCGTCTTGCTTGAACCAGATGATAACCATAAAGGGCACCAGTCAACCAAACTGTATAAGCTGCCGTTAGATCATCTCTATTTATATGGTTTCTTCTTTCTTCTCTACAATTCTTAACATCTCCTCTCGCTTCCCTTTTCAGAATTGTTCCATAATAGGCCTCAGAATGAATTATTTTCAACCAAACCTATATCCCCCAGTAATAGTTTCTAATATTATTCCTTTCTCCTATTATTGTTCCTCACTCCTACATTAATATGTCTTTCCTTTTCAGACTAATGTAGAATCCCGTGCCATAGTGTTTTGTGAATATCGCGAATCGGTGTTGCTTATTTATTGCATGCTTTTGCAGCATGTTCCCCTGCTACGGCCCAAATGTTTTGTGGGTAAGATGACTTTGTGACTATATCAAAATTCTTTTCATATACCTTACCCCTTTGCAGGACGGGGCGGCACAGGTGCCTTGAGGTCACTCACCCAAAAAGAACAGTTGCAAATAATGAACGATTTTCGCTCGGGAAAAAGTAACATTCTAATAGCCACCTCCATTGGCGAAGAGGGCATCGATGTCGGCGAAGTCGATCTCATTGTGTGTTTTGACATTAGTACCTCCAATCCTACACGCTTTGTGCAACGTATAGGACGCACGGGCCGGAAGAAGAACGGCAATGTGGTGATGTTAGTGACCGAGGGCAGAGAACAACAGATCTTAAAAGAAGTCCTTAGTTCGAAGGATCAAATCAACAAAAAGATTTTGAGATCGAACGTAGTTCAACAGTCCTTGTATAAGCATGCTCCGCGCTTAGTACCCACCGAATTTAAGCCCAAATGTATACAGACCTTTATCACGCCTTACGACGATGACAAAGAGGAAGAGGAGGAGGCAAAATTGAAGAAAACAACCTCCAAAAAGTCGCAGGCTAAAGTTAAAGGTCCCGAAAAGGGTACACAAGATTTGCGCAAGTTTTTTAATAAGAAAGCCCCCCAAATGGATGCCGAGGATATGGAGTATTTCCAAATTGATACAAATATGACGCAAGCCAAGCCTGGTATACATACACAACAGAAAATGGAGAAGAGTTTCGATCAAATCAAAAATCTCTTTAAAGATTTACAATCACCGCAACCTACGCAAGCGCGGCCAAAAAGAAATAGCCAAAAACCAAGCTGTTCAAAAGAAGCACCCAAAGTAAACAGTGATACCATCGACTTATGTGACGATTCTCCCAATGAGTCAGTGGAACATTCGTCTCCACGTAAATGCATAAAGGTGGAACAAAGTCAAGATTCCGTAAAGGATTTCTTTAAGGACACAAACGAACCCAGTGCTGTAGAAATGTCACCTGAGGAAATTTCCGATAGTCAAAAGATGAAGGATTTAAAAAAGTTCATGGAGACGACTTTTACGACACCGGCAGTTTTAAAAAGAGCTGCTATCAATGATTTAACGTATCATCTGAAGTCCAAGGAAATGTCTGATGACATGAAATACGTCTTGCTGACCGGTCATACCGATTTCGTAAAGGCAAATCTGGAACAAATGCAAGTCTTGAATGCCCTACAGGATTTGGATGCAGCAGCAGAAAGCGACGATGAAAAGTCCATTAAGGAAATTCACAGAATTATCGTAGATCTCTTTGGGGGTCTCGAAAACGTGGAGAAATATTTGGAAGATGTAGAAATGGCCAAATTCAAAAAAGAATGTTCAACAAATGACATTTCATCCGATGAGTCGGATTCTGAGGATGATGCGGTATTTCAACAAAAGCTAGATACAATATTTGGTGATCTGGGAGAGCCTCTTAAAGCTCATGAAACATTTGATTGGGTCGAGGCAGAGTTTAAGAAAAGTTTAAGGTATAAAGAGTTTGAGCAAGAGAAAGCAAAATTGCAGGCCACTGTTCAAGAGTCCATGGTGTACAATACGCTGGAAGATGTCGACATCGATGAGGATCAACTGCTAAACAGCTGCGAAGATATGTCCTTTACCGAATCCAAATACTGTAGCCAATGGCAGGAGTTTAATAAACCTAACCTTGCCTTTAAGTCCACTCCTCTGCAGGGACCCTCGAACAAGTTTCTAAATCTTGCTGCTGTCAGCAAAAAAACTAGTCTTTTAACAAAACTAAACGAAGTGAGTGAAGAGGAGAGTGCTGTAGAAGACTCGTCCAATGATCAAGCCAACACATCAGTGAATACCTCTGCCAAATTCCTCGAGTCGTTGTTGATGTGTGAAAAGGAATTGAACAACATGCTGCTACAACGAAAGCAAGATGAGGAAAAGTCCAAACAATCTAGTTCCTTAAATGTCCCCTTCAACGAGGTCGACTCAAGTTCCAAGGATTCCAATTCGACTACAGGTTCATTGGTTATGATGGAAACGGAATCTACAAAGACTGGAATACCAGATATATTGTCCTCTACTGCCAAGGAGGAAACTATGAAAACCCTAACGAATCCCATGGGTGACGATGACGAGGATGAAATGTTTTTGGCCGCCCTGGAAGCAGAATTAAAGTTTACGCAAACCAAAACAAAAGCTAAAGATAACACAAATAAATCAAGTTCCTTAGAATACCCTGACAAAACTCCAGACGATTTAAATGTAACAGCGGAAAAAGCCATTCTAAGTTTAGACAAACATAACTCCAGTGTTGAGCTAACCCCACCATCTATGAACGCCACGCCAGATATAATAGAGACAAATTTCCCAGCAGCACTGCCTAAAGTGACCACAACTTTACCCACACCCCCCGAAGTTTCTATACAGCATGAACTGGATGTGGATATGGATGCATTTATGGAACCATTCCCCGAGGAACAGGAACTTTTAAAGGCTTCGTGTACTTCTCTACAAATCCTTCCTCCCAGACGGGAAAGTCTGAAAGAGAATCTTGCTAAGGATTGCATGACCCGCCAATCACCGGATTTATTTGCCGAAGATCCAAGTAAATCTCCAAATCTGCTGCATGTAAAGCCCTTAAATATGAAAGTTTCCCTGGCCTCAAAGCTGTCGGCCAAGCTAAATGTACAAAAGTGTCAATCCTCGTTCAATTCTTCAACAATTACCTCAACTATCTTTAAATCCCCCACCAAACCACTAACCAGTTCGAAATCCTGCTTTCAATTATCATCCCCTTCCAGTCGTTTATCCACGGATAAGCAGAAAAATGATAAATCGCCTAGCCTCTTTGATATGTATTTGAAAAACGGCAAAGGCAGGGTAAAATTACCCAAGTCTCTGACGAATACCTCCTCATGCTTGGGTATATCGAGGACCATGGAGCCTAGCAGTAGTGCCAAAGAGTCGCCAGCCATTGCGGCCACCCAAAATGATAGCCCCATAGTGGTGAGAAAACGTGGTTGCTCTGCACCCAAACGCAAGATATTCGACAGTGATTCGGAGAAAAGTGATGGCAACGATGTGACTGTGATGGCTGTGGGCGATGACGATGACAGTGACTTTGAGCAAGTGGCTGCCACACAAGCGGTAAGTTTGTATTTGAAGTCATCAGTTTTAAATTTGGAAAATTTTAATTTTACACGTTTGATTTCGTATAAAGAGTGTCTGATTCCATTGAGCCATGAGTATAGGTCGCCAGTGGTGAGAAAACGCGGTTGATTCGTAGGACATAACAGAAATTAGGCTGAGTATAAGGCCAAGGACTAGATCGTTACGAGCGACCAGTTACCAACTCTAGACCTTTTCCGCTTATTAAAATGGCCCCCATGAAAAGGTCTCTCCCATTTTGCACTCCTCTAATACCACATGGTACGTTACGAGCGCCCAATAATTGATATTGGTGAAATTGCTCCATATCTGACAAAGTTACCCTATAGGCCTCCATATACAGGTACCTTCCGATCTGAAATCGATGTAAATTCTGTCGACATGAATGAAATACGTCTCGCTCTTCAACAATGCCGATTTCGGAAAGGCAAATCTGGAACGAATGCAAGTCTTAAATTCCGAACAGGATTTGCATAGTGACAAAGAAAATGCCATAAAAGTAAATGCACAGATTTATTGTAGATCTCGTAAAGGACTCAAAAACCTGGAGTGTGTAGAGGTGGGAAAACGTCTAGGAACCACATTTGACTTCTGTTCTGGCTGAACTTTAGTACTATAATGCATAAAGGCAGATCTCTAATCAAGCCTAATAAATTTCGACCATATCGGTCTATGTTTTTATATACTTATAGACCGTACTAATAGGTACGAGGGGTTGCTATATATATTTCTGGCCTAGGCAACACTAAGTGTTGCCAGGCGCCATCAGGCATTTTCATTGGAAAGTTTGACATTTTTTAGCAACTTAGAACGTTTTGACGTACGACCATCATTTGTGTTGTTTACAGTGACTTGAAAAAATCAATTTGGCAAAAAAATGGAATTAACTTGTGAACATTTTCGTGCGATCATTTTTCACAATTTTCTACGTGGATTATCACGACAAGAGTGCATCGATGAACTTAAATCTTTGTATGGCGATGAAGCACCATCCTAAAGCACTGTGAAAACTGGTTTATTGAATTCAATCGTGGATGACGCCCGCTCAAAGACGAAGGTCGTCCTAAATCGGCCGTTGTTCCAGAGAACATCGATGCCGTGCGTGAACTGATAATGCAAGATCGTCATATGATATACCGTGAGATAGAAACATCCTTGGCCATTTCTTCCACCAGCATGCATTCGATATTGCATGAACACCTGGCCGTAAAAAAGGTTTGTTCTCGTTGGATCCCGCACAATTTGGCAATCGCTCAACAAAGGCTCGTGTCGATTGGTGCAGAGAAATTTTGAAAAATACGATCGCGGCTCTTCAAAAGACGTTTATAAGATCATCACAGGTGACGAATCATGTATCTATGCGTATGAGCCCGAAACAAAACAGCAATCGACCGTGTGGGTCTTCGAAGACGAGCCAAATCCAACGAATGTTGTTCGTGGAAGAAGCACTTCGAAGCAAATGGTCGCCTGTTTCTTCGGCAAAACTGGTCATGTGGCGTCTGCTCCGCTTGAGCAACGTAGGACGGTCAATTCTGAGTGGTACACCACAATTTGTTTGCCTAAAGTCTTGGGAGAAATTCGTAAAACGAACAAGAGAAGGCGAATCATTGTGCAACATGACAATGCGAGCTTTCACACATCGGCTCAAACCAGCGCCTTTTTGACCGGCCAAAACGTCGAATTGATGGGTCATCCGCCGTACAGCCCTGACATGGCACCCAATGACTTCTTTTTATTCCCGCACATCAGGAACAAAAAGCATGGTCAACGATTTTCATTGCCAGAAGATGCTGTTGAAACGTTCGCAAAGCATGTTTTGGAGGTGTCTCAATCGGCGTGGAAAAAGTGCTTCGACAATTGATTTGAGCGCATGCAAAAGTGTATGAATCATGCTGGAGAATACTTTGAAAAATAATAGCAGCCCTCGTATCTAACGTTTTTGAAGCCCTGCCGCTTTAAAATCCACATTTTTAAATCTAAACTGACTCAAATTTGGCACACTGCACTATAAGTGACCTAACGCGAACATTGGTGAAATTGGACTGTATTTTTCGATGTTCTCATGTAGCCCCCATGCGCAGGTCCTTGTCAATATGAGGCCCTATCGCTCTACAAGTCACATATCAAATCCGAACTTAATCAAATAAACCGCAGTGGGCGATTTAAGACATTTCACCAAATAAAATTGGAGCATATCACTCCGCTTTATCATACATCCCCCTTAAGAAGTTCCTTTACGATTTGAAGCTCTGCCGCTTAAGAAGTCACTTATTGTTTCTAAGCTTGAGTTTATTTCGAACAAAGGCTCGAAGTCTTTCGCATACCAAAGTATGTAGACTTTTTGTACCCTACTCAGATTTTAAAATTTGTCATTCCGTTGGCAAAATCACGAAATATTAATCGGAGGGAGACCCTAGAAGGGATATATTTTATTGATATTCGTCAACTTCTAAGATGATTCAACTATGTCCGTCCGCGGGTGCGTTGAAAGCACGATAGCGGTTAAACAAATTAACGCAGGATCCTTAGATTTTGAATGATAATGGCTTATGGTAACAACTTATGGTTTAGGATTAAAAATGGGCGAAATCGGCCCGAGGAGAAAAACAAGGTTCCCTTTTATGGACTAAAGACATTTGTTGAGTATTTGCTTAACAAATTATTATTTTTTACAGACAGACAGTGGTTAAAATGGGTACTGTTAGTGGGACGAAGTTAATACGAGTACCTTAAAAAAAGAGAATAGTCAGTGAACGTTTTACCTCACGTGGCCTTTTGGAAAATTGACCAGAGGCGGCACATATGTTGTTGAAGCCGATATCCTTGGTTGTTTGGTTTGAAATAGAGGGGTCTTTAAGTAAGGTCCCAAAACTAATTCGCACCCAATACGAATTAAGGCGGCTGCACCATCCAGATCTTAGCTGATCCAAAATCACGCGTGGCTGCCAAGGAAGAGTCTTCTTCTCTAGTTCTCTGGGGGAAGATAGAGAAAGTGCTTAATCTTGTCGATAACCTATAGCTTGAGAATACAGAATAGCTGAAGAATACATATGCCTGTATTCTTTTTGGAATTGTAACGTTCTGTTTGTTTACTAAAGATGAGCCTTAAGGAAATTTGCCAGAGGCTCATAAGTTTACTGAAGTCGATATCCAACAGTTCGGGACGTAACAACGTCATTTTTCTGGGGCGGAGCATGTACTGAGAATATGTTTTATGGAATCCATGTCCTCACTGATTTTGCGTAAGTCGCTGTTTTCTACAGCATTCAGTTTCTTTGCATACCAGATCTTTCAATTTTTTTTCAATTCAATTTTTTATTTTGTTAATATTACAATTTAATTTTTCTTATTATCTGCAATGATAAAGAGTTTAGGTTTGTATAAGCCTATGCTACTTAAATATTAGTTAACAAAATTTAATATATTGTGATGAGGTTTAATTAATATCGGATTTAATTGAAGGAAAATTCACAAAAAAAACCTTTCTGAATAGGCTGACTAGAGTTTCACATTTTCAACTTGTTTTCAGTTATAATATTTACAACGATGCTAGATCTCTTATAAAATAAAATTATAAATAAAATTTTCTTTAAGTCTTGCCAATCTATCATTTACTAACTCCACTTTGGCAACTTCGTGGAGACATGTTGTTGAGTAATGTCTAGGAAGCTTTAAAATCATTTTCAAAACTTTATTTTGGGCTATTTAAAGCTTCTTAACATGAGTTGAAGTCACATTGCTCCATGAAGGACATCCATAAAAAAGAACAGCTTGAAAAACTGACTTAAAAATAAACATTTTGTTTTTACTATTTAAAAGAGAATTTCTATTGATTAGGGGATATAAGAGTCGTATTAAATGATTTATTTTATCTATGACATATAATATATGGTCCTTGAATGTAAGTCTGGGATCCAATATAATGCCGAGGTATTTAACTTTATGTTCCCAAGGTATCTCTGTGTTATTAAAAATGAGGCTTCTCTGGGGAATATATATTGGTTTTCTTCTTTTGGTAAAATAGATCACTTTAGTTTTTTCCGCATTCACAAATATTTTCTATTTGCAAAAATATGTTAGAAGGATTTCCGCTGCTTCTTCTAGTTTGGTTATAATGTCTGCAGCAAGAGTGCCGGGGCAGATAATTGCGGTATCGTCTGCGAAAACTGAAGTTTCACAGCCATGCAGTGGAGGGATGTCCGCTGTAAAAATGTTGTAGAGGACTGGCGAGAGGCATGATCCTTGGGGACATCCATCATCTATCGATCTTCTATTAGATTGGTTGCCACACGTATATATCCTGAATGTGCGATCTGTCAGAAAGGACTTTATATTAAGGATTATATATGTTGGAAAGTTGAAATTAAGCATTTTATAAATTAGGGCGTCGTGCCATACGGAATCGAATGCTGCTTTGATGTCAAGTATCATCATACCTGTAGATTGACCATCATAAAAGTTGTTTTGCACTATTTGTCTGATTCGTATAATTGGATGGACGGTATTATGTTGTTTACGAAAGCCATACTGTTCTTTAGGGAGAATATTGTTTTCTTCAATAAATATATTAAGCTCTTCTTTAATAACTTTTTCTAGCAGTTTCCCTAACGAGGATAATAAGCTGATAGGACGATATGAGCTTGGATTTTCGGAGGGCTTATTAGGTTTTTTAATTGGTATTATTTTCGATTCCTTCCAAACTCTAGGAAAATATGAAAGGCGAAGACACGGATACGAGCCACTTTTGTTCGAGAGGATCTTGGGAGTAATTTGTAGTAATCGTTTACCACGGTAGTTGGCGCAACTCGGGCGGTCTCCCCTATTTTTTTAGGAACACGACAGTGTAAAGTGTTATATAGCGTTTCAGATAAATGCAGGATTGGATTTGGATTGTTCTCCTTTCTAACTGCCCTATATCTCCTTCGTGTAGCTGTTTCTGCTGCATCCTGCAGCGTTGTGTTATGGGCAACATTATTTTTGTAGTAGTTGTGGTAGATAGGTGGAGAACTATGTGGACGTTTGTTTTGTTACTTCATTAACATTCCTGTATATCCTTTGTTTCTATAACACGACCGTGTTAACCACAGACTGTTATATAGGGTGATCCATCTAGAAGTTTTTTTTTTAGAACAAAAAAAAATATAAAAATTCAAATCAAGTGTGGAATCTTTATTGGTAATTTGAAAGGACATTTTATTTTTTGAATATAAGTTCCTTCAAATGTTGACCGCAACCTCGTACGCCTCAGGGTTTCTATTCTGAGGGTCCTATTTTCGATGACTCGTTCGATTATTTCGACTGGTAACTGGCGAATAACACGCCTGATGTTTGGCTCCAAGGCCTGAATCAAAGCGGGTTTGTCCGCATAAACTTAAGACTTTACATATCCCCACAGGAAAAAGTCTAACGCTGTGATATCACAAGATCTTGGTGGCCAATCGACCGGCCCAAAACGTGAAATTATCTGCTCACCGAAGTGTTCTTCCACAAACCACACCAAACCTTTGTTTTTTCTGGATGAAGTGGCAGCTCTTGAACCTCTTCTGGTGGCTCTTTGTCCCAAATGCGGCAGTTTTGCCTGTTTACATAGCCATTGAGCCAGAAATGGGCCTTATCGCTGAACAAAATTTGGCTCGAAAACGTCGGATCTTCTTTTAACTTTTCAAAAGCCCATAGAGCGAAGCTTCAGTTCTTGCACAAACTGTATTTTGTACGCTTTCAATTTAAGATCTCGACGTAAAATGCGCCAAGTCGTTCCATACGTCAGTCCGAGTAGCTACCGAATCGACTCTCCATTGTCTTGGTGTACACTCTTCAGCTACGGCCGCTATATTTTCTTCACTGCGTGCTGGACGTGGTCTATTCGGTCGAATATTATTAAATAATAAATGCTGGGTTTCAAGACAGGTGATGGTGCGGCGAATAGTATGCTCAGTAGGCCGATTATATGGACCATAAGTCCAACGAGGTGCACGAAACACTTTCCTCACAGAACGTGAATTTTCGTAATAAAGTTGAACGATTTGTAAACGTTGTTCAGGCGTAAGTCTTTCCATGATGGAATGCCAAACAATACTAAACAAAAATAACATGACAGCATGATACGACTTACACGTGATCTGTCAAAAAAAGGCTATTGAAAAAAGTATCTCTACTTGGATCACCCATTACTTCTGCCCCTGCCTTGTGATAAGAGAAATAGTTTACAAAGCTCCTTCTGTTTATGGCATCGGGGATATTTTTTAAGTTCTTTTCTCTTCTGTGCCCTGCGGTTACTCTGTTCATTGCTAATCCTAGGCTAGATCATCCGTTACTTCATTTCCTTTAACGTCGCCGTGGCTGGCACCCAGCATAGACCAACAATACTGGTGTTAGCCAGACAAAAGCTTTCTAACGTTTTGGACGATACCTGATGGATTGTTTTGTGAGATATGATAGCGGAGGAGTTCTAATTGAGAATCAACAGTAGCATCCAAAGTTCCAGTAACTAACTCCTAGCGAGCAATTGCAAAAAGCTCTAACAATAGTGTGTCTATTGTAGGGTGTCTCCGTGTTGCTTGTAGCATATGACTGGAAGTCTGACTTTCCCGCCCCTACTACTTTCTAACGACACATGAGTTTTAACTAGACAAATATTGATTGTCCAAGCGGTTGCTGCAACGAAACGGTCAATCCGCCAGCCTTAAATTTATCTCAGCAAAAATTTACATTTGATTTGAAGGTTCGAACATATGTTTAGAAACTAATAGACCAACAAATAAAATATCTTCAGGCCCAATGCTCCACTGGGAGGCAAAGGTCATAAGATGGAAAGAGTTTTTTCTATGCGTATTGTTGTTGTAGCGGCTACTGTGTACCAGGGTGACAATCTTTGGCCGAAGAATTGTAGCTTTGAGTCAATCCGTTCCATAGAACCGGCTGTGATTGAATATTAAAACATTGCGCCGAAGTGTAGTATCGAAAAGAGGTGTTTTCCTTAGGCACGACTCATACAGGGTGGCTGATGAACATTGCTACATTAAGAAACTCAAATAACTTTTTTTTCCAGTGTATGCAATTCATTTTTCTTTTATTCATGTTCAAGCTCTTTCAATTTTATTAAATACAGCTTATTTAGCTTTAAAAATAATGGAATTTAAATGCCCCTCCCCCCTGCTCGTTGATACATGTGCGGCATCTTACTAAAAAAGGTGTTCATCACTGCTTGGAGAGTTGAGACAGGAATTGCCGCAATTGTTTCTCTAATGGATTGCTTTAGTTCATTTAAATTTGTTGGTTTTGCTTTGTAGACTTCCTGTTTGCAATAACCCCACAAGAAAAACTCAGGTGCGGTAAGGTCAGGCGACCTGGGGGGCCAACGGAATGTGGAGTTTCTGGATATCAGCGTATTGGGAAATTTTCATCGCAACTCTGTCATAACCGGGGCCGGGCTATTTGAGGAGTTGCACCATCTTGTTGAAACCACTCAGAGTTGAAAGAAATTCTCATGTGGCGTAATTCTGTATAAAAAAAAATTCTCAACAAGCTCAAAGAACGGTCTTTAGTAACCAGAACGGTCTCCAGTACTTTAAAGAAGTAGGGTAGGGCCCAACAATGCAGCGTGATGAAACTGCACACCACACTGTGACACGAAGTCAATGCAAATCCGTCTCATGCATTATCTGTGGAATAGAAGCTCTCCATATGCGACAATTTTGTTTGTTTAGGTTGCCGCTTAAATCGAAATGGACCTCGTCAGACAGTTCAACATGTTTCTGTCCTCTTCCAATATTTGAAGCATCTTCTGGCAAAATTCCAAGCGAATCGGGAAGTTTGCTGCATTCAGTTTGTTGGCCATTTGAATTTTTTATGGGAATAAGTCCAAATCTTCTTGCATAATTTTGACTGCAATGGCTGTATGCCTATACCCATTTGAGCAGATAAGTTTCTTGTCGAAACTCTTGCATTGTTTTGTATGGCAGCAGCTACAGCAGTGATTGTTTCCTCCGTTCAAACTGAAGGGTTTCGATGGTAAGGTCATCTATTGACTTCCCATGATCGGCAAAATTGTTAACAAGTCTCGTTATAGTCTATCTGCTCGGAGGATTGCCGCCAAACGTACGCCTATGCTCTCTTAGAAGCGAAACTAAGGACTCTAGTTCGTAATAGCGGCGGACAATACAAACAAATTCGTGTTGCAGTGTCCCAGTTATCCAGTTTTGTTAAATCTAAAATTTAATCGGCAAAATAAAAAAAAAAAACTAACCAAAAAAAGATATTCATTTGTTTTTGGTAGCGGCTTTCATCAGCCACCCTGTACTTAGTAGGGACATAAATACTGTTACACACGTTTTATGCTGTAAAATAAAAAGTACTGAATGTTTTTGGACCAAATATTTTGTAGTATATTTATTGATGTATATTGTATCCAAAAAGAATCTACTTATTCGAAATGTCTGTCTTTTGCCTTTACACGCGCCTTAAGTCGCACTGGCCAATCGTCAATAGCTGCACGAACCTCGTCCATTGGAAAATTGGCCACAGCTCGAACCAAAGCAGTCTTAAGAAATCCAATGTTGGGGTATCTTTTGTGACAATCCGTGTCCTCTAAAACCGTCCACAATTTGTAATCCAATGGGTTCAAATCTGGACTGCCTGAGGGCCATTCTTCAGAGGAAATGAACGCTGACAAATTGTTTCGAAGCCAGGCCTGGGATGTTTTAGCCTTATGGGCCGGCGCAGAATCCTGCTGGCAAGTCCATGGCTGGTTTTGGAACAGGGAATTGTTAAGAGGCTTCACAACAGCTTCCAAACGGTTTCTTGGTAAACTTTGGCCGATGTTTTGACTCCTTGTTCGCAGAAATGCAGGTCAGTGACCCCATCGTAAGAGACACCCCACCAAACCATGACTGAAGCTGAATGATGTCCCTTTTCCACCCTTGGGATCAGCTCAGATGCTTCCTTAGATGACCGCTTCACCAAAAGACGTATGCACTTTTCAATCCTATTTTTTTAAAGCTGCAGTCAATAAATATCCGGTACGTCGTTTGAAAGCCCCAAGTCCCAAGTCTTTTTTAATGATTCGACTCATGGACTTTTGCGTGAAATTCTTCTCACGGGCCATGATTTTCAGTTTTCGGAGCGGATTTCTGTGAACTCTTGATTTAACGGCTTTGATGACATGCGGTGGTCGAACAGAGCGTGGGCGGCCCGACCTGTGGCGGTCTTTTACATCTCAAGTCTCCTCAAATAGTTTTATGCATCGGTAGACGAAAATGCGGCTAATCCCTAGTGGCCGGAGCGTTTTGAAAATATCGCTTTTTTTCATTTCACACTTGAAAAGCGCTATTACAGCGATACGGTTCTCATTATCTGAATACTTCATGATGAAAGTTGAAACAATTTTAAAATCCCGTTACAGACTAAAGCTATTGAGGTTAGCTTTCAAAACCCATGTGACATTAACGGGATATGTTCAGTTCTACTATTGAAATGGGTGTGTTCAATGTTGCAACAGTATTTATGTCCCTACTAAGTATAAGAAAAGCTAGTATGTTTTTTCCTTTTGCTGACTACAAGGATTTCCAAACCTTAAGATCCGAGTTGTTTCCTATTATACACAGTAAGACCCCGCATCTCGCCATCTTGGGTGATTTGAAAGCAAAGTTTGTCTTCGCCGTTCACAGGTCTTAAAAGACAAATTTTTTAAGTGTAATCCTGAAAGTCGTCCCTAAACATTTTCAAATATAAAAATAATTCAAAATACTTTTCATTTTTATATATTTTTTATATTTTTTTATATATTTTTCAGACTAAAGAAAGTAGTTTACAACATCGAAGAAAACGTCGGCGTTTCAACTCCTTCATCGAACAAGAAGCAGGTGTAAGCGGTTCCGACCATAGTGAAGATGAAGCCGAACATTCTATGGGCTGTTACATGCTCGATTCCGTGGTTGTGCTAAGCGACGACGAAGATGAGGACCAGGCATCCACATCACACATGCAGGGCATGTATTTGCAGTCGTTAAAGTAAGCATCTTTCGTAACCATTTTAAAATTCTTTCTTTCAAAACTAATTCGTCCTATTTCTTTTCTAGGAGTCCACAGAAGAGAAGAGGTGCTTTCAAAATTCCAGCTCCCCGCGTCTACAATGATCATTCGCATATATTCTCCCAGGCCCTGCTGCCAGAAGAGGTCTGCTCTCAATATATACCCGATTCTTTTATAGTCGATGAGGACGACAGTTTCATCAACAATAATGGCAACGTTACGGAGGTGTCCATGTGTCCTCTGGAAAGAGCCGAAAAGATTCTGAAAGAAAGGCGACGAGCTAAGAAGAATAACGCCAAACAAGTCGCAACCGCTACAGATTCCAAAACGAAACGTAAAAAGATTCAGGTGATTGATGATAGTTCAGATGATCAATCTGAATAGGGGTGGCTTAGTTAAATATTCCCAGAGGTACTTATAAGATTGTGTAATTATCGTGTAATACTCATTCGTTTTAAATTTTGTTTTGTTAAATTCAAGTCGTTTATCGTTAGATAACTTAGTTTTAGTTCAGTATTAATTTATTTTATAATTGAGTGATTATAAACAGTGGAATGATGATTTTGTATGATTGTTTTTAAATGCGTTCAAGAAACTTAGAAATTATTTGAAATACATGAAGTAGAAATTAAGTAGACATTATCCAGAGTCTTGGATTAGACCATCAGGGTTGCTATATGTATTTCTGGCGCCATCTGACTTTTACATTGAAAAGTTTGACATTTTTTTTTAGCATAAACGTACTCAGAACGTTTTGACGTAAGACCATTATTTGTGTTGTTTACAGGGACTTGAAAAAAATCAATTTGGCAACGAAATAGAATTAACTCGTGAACATTTTCGGGCTATCATTTTTCACAACTTTCGGCGTGGACTATCACGGCATCGATGAACTTAAATCTTTGTATGGCGATGAAGCACTGTGAAAAACAGGTTTAATGAATTCATTTGTGGCCGACGCTCGCTCAAAGACGAAGGTCGTCCAAAAACGGCCGTTGTGCCAGAGAACATTGATTGTTGCCGTGTGTGAACTGATAATGCAAGATCGTCTTGTGACATACCGTGAGATAGCGCGGTGCTTCAAAAGACATTTATTAGATTGTCACAGGTGACGAATCATGAATCTTTGCGTATCAGCCCGAAACAAAACAGCAATCGACCATGTGGGTCTTCGAAGACGAGCCAAATTGAAAGAAAGTTGTTCGTGGAAGAAGCATTTGAAGCAAATAGTCGCCTGTTTCTTCGGCAAAACTGGTCAAGTGGCTATTGTTCCGCTTGAGCAACGTAGGAGGTCAATTCTGAGTGGTACGCCACAATTTGTTTGTCTGAAATCTTCGGAGATATTCGAAAAACGAAGAAGAGAAGACGAATCATTGTGCACCATGACAATGCGAGCTCTCACACATCGGCTCAAACCAGTGCCTTTTTGACCGGCCAAAACGTTAAATTGATGGGTCATCTGCCGTACAGCCCTGACTTGGCACCCAATGACTTCTTTTTATTCCCGCACATCAAGAAAAAAATGCGTGGTCAACGATTTTCGTCGCCAGAAGATGCTGATGAAGCGTTCAAAAAATATGTTTTGGAGGTTTCATAATCGGAGTGGAAAAAGTGCTTCGACAATTGGTTTTAGCGCACGCAAAAGTGTATAAATCATGCTGGAGAATACTTTGAAAAACAATAAAACCATTTCTGATAATGCCGTTAATGTGCCAAATTATCTCATCCTTTAGCTCTTGAATTGTTGCTGGCTTATCGACGTACCACTTTTCTTTCAAATAACCCCAAAGAAAGAAGACCAACGGTATCAAATCACATGATCTTGGCGGCCAATTAACAACGCCACACGTGAGTTAACACGGCCATTGAATTTGTTGCGCAAAAGAGCCATTGTTTCGTTAGCTGTGTGGCAAGTGGCACCGTCCTGTTGAAACCCCACATCGTCCACTTCCATATCTTCCAAGTCGGGCCATAAAAAGTTCGTAATCATATCACGATAGCGAACACCATTCACAGTAATTGCCTGACCGACCGGCTTCATTTTGGAAAAAATACGGTCCAATGATGCCGCCAGCCCATAAACCACACCAAACAGTCACTCTTTGTGGGGTGCATTGATTTTTCGACAATCACTCTTTTTTTTTTTTTTTTTTTTTTTTTAAATTTCTTTATTTGCAATCTATTTAAATACAAAATAATGAGCAAGTGTAATAATAAACTTAAGAAGTAACAGTGAAGTTAAAATCCATTAATCTTAACAAACCAAAAAATAAAATTTACAAGGTTAACATACTAATAAAATGATTGGTTACCTAATTATAACTACAAAAAAGGAAGATCTAATATATGTGACCCGGTCTACGAAAAGGGACCTTCGGTGTGAAAATATCATTTTTCACTTTTTTGGCGATTCGGATAGACTAAAGTGTGCTCTTTCTAATGGCGCAAAGCAGAAGTTTCCAACTCGTAAAGAAGTTTGTCAAAGAACGAAACTAACCTCTTCATCTACACTCATTTCACATGACTTGTTTATCTTTAACAGCTGTTTTCTCGAAAACTTGTTTTTACACCGAAGGTCCCTTTTCGTAGACCGGGTCACATATGATTTCTTTTCAACCTCCTCACTTCGTTACTATCGTCTAATAGTGATATGGCAAGAATATTTGAGTGGTTGCTTAATCTATTGAGGTAGTTGGTGCTGTACCTTACTATTTCATCCTTTACTACTGCTACGTTGAGGTCATTGTGAATACAGTAGTTTTTTACAAACCAAGGCGCATTTGATAACAACCTAAGTGTTTTAGACTGATACCTTTGCAAAATTTCTATGTTTGAATTGCTTGCAGTTCCCCATAATTCTATACCATACGACCATACCGGCTTCAGAACTGTTTTATAAAGTCTGACTTTGTTTTCCAAACTTAGTTGAGACCTTGGACCAATCAACCAATAAATTTTTTTTTAGTTTTGATATCGACTTCTTTCCTTTTTGATTTGATGTGCTCGTTCCATGTTAGGCGACGATCAATTCGAAGACCAAGATATTTAACGCAGTTTGATTGTGGAATTGCAACTCCATTTAAAGTGAGAGATGGGCACTCTTCGGTTCTAAGTGTGAAGGTAACATTCGTAGATTTTTCAGGATTCACTTTTATGTTCCACTTGTTATACCAAAGTTGTAGCTGGTCAAGTTGCCTTTGAACTGTTATCGAGGCTTCCGCAGGATTGGGACTCGTAGCTAATATAGCAGTGTCATCGGCATATGTAGCTATAGTAACATCGGTATTAGCCGGCATATCAGCGGTATATATTGTGTATAGAACAGGACCCATCACACTTCCTTGGGGTACGCCAGATTTTATAGTTCCAATTCCCGAATCATAACCGTTTACAGATACGAAAAAACTCCGCTCATTAAGATAAGACTTCAAAACTAAGTAGTATGGTGTAGGTAACAAATTTTTGAGTTTAAATAGTAATCCGTCATGCCAGACTCTATCAAAAGCCTGTTTGACATCTAAAAATGTAGAACAACAATACATCTTCTTCTCCAGAGTGTTCCTGATTACTTCCACAATTCTATGACATTGTTCCGGTGTACCGTGATTATGTCTGAAGCCAAACTGATGATCTGGTATAACATTTAGATTATCCAGTATTGAAAACATCCGCTTTTGAAACAGCCGTTCAAACATCTTCGAGAACACAGGCAGCAAACTTATTGGTCGATACGAGCTAAGTAATTTTTCGGGCTTATTAGGCTTCAGGACCATGATAATTTTAGCATGCTTCCACTGAGATGGGAAATAAGACAATCTTATTACGGAATTAAACAAGGTAGTGAGAAAGATTATTCCCTTTTTCGGCAGAGACTTTACTACTTTGGCATTTATTTTGTCATAACCAGGCGATTTCTTGCCGTTCAACTTTTTTATTTCTGCTATAACTTCTTGGAATGTAAACGGTTTAATTGGAGGAGACATTTGACATGAAATATCAAGAAAATCGCAAATTGTTTGACAGTCACTGGAGTTGCACAAAGAGAACGGTGTAAATGTATCTTCTAGATATTCTTTATAGGCTAAAGCTACCTCATTATCGGATCTGCACCATGAACCGTCCAGTTTTTTGATAGGAGTAATCCTTTTTTGGGGTCGCTTTAAAAATTTAGTAGCTTTGTATAAGTTGTACTCGTTATTTTTTAAAGGACTTAATTTTGTAAGATATTGTCCGATATCTTCATTCTTTACTTCTTTTAATCGATTATTTAGATATTGAACCGCTCTGTTTAAATTCCTTTTATCTTCCGGAAGCCGTGTTCTCTGCCATATTTTTCTCAGTCGCCTTTTTGACTTAATTAGATTTCGTATTTCCAGTGAGACGTGTAAGTTTGTGATGTTGCTTGTTACTTCCTGAGGATTGGACTGATATGAAGCTTCATGAATTAATCTAACAAAGTTCTCAACAGCATCATCAATTTCAATCCCTGATTTAAGGGATATGTTAAGATTAATGCGTGTATCAATCCAATCATGAAAATATTTTATATCAGCTTTAGACGAAAGAAGAGGTTTGTTTGTGGGCAAGATGCAAGGATTTACTTTGTAGTTTAATAAAATAGGTGTATGATCAGAGCTTAAATCGTCACAGGTACGAATATCAAAATATTGCTGTGGTATTCCGGAGCAAACGAAAAAATCCAAAAGATCTGGGATTTTTGCAGGGTCAGTGGGCCAATATGTAGGTCTTCCAGTGGAAAGTGTTTTGTAATTATTTTTGACAATGCACTCGTACAATTGTTTACCTTTAGGGCTGCTAAGGCGGGATCCCCACCAGATGTGTTTGGCGTTAAAATCCCCACCAACTATAAATTTATTACCGATATTTCGGAAAAATCGGTTATATGTATCACAGTTTATGTTATATCTCGGGGGAAAGTAAACCGAATATATGCATGTGCTAGTATTATTTTCGAATTCTATTTTTACACCTGCCGCCTGAAGATAGTTTCCAGAAATGTTGTCAAGGACTTCGTATTTAATCCCTCTTTTTACGAGTACTGCAGCTCCTCCGTGGGCTCTATCATCTGGATGGTTTGAAATAAGTGCATCGTATCCATTTATGCGTAAGAATGATTTGCTGGTTAAATGTGTTTCACAAATCAAGAATATGTCTATATTAAAAAGTTTTAAGAATACGTTTATTTCATTTAAATGATTGGAAATGCCATTAGCATTCCATTCTGCAATGATCAGATCTAGTTGCATATTTTTGATATTAACATTGACATCATGTTGACGAGGGTGTTTGCTAGCTCTATTTGCCTTTGAATCATTGATTCTATTTTTTGTAACAATGAGTTTTCAGTCGCTTCAGTACCTTTAACTGCTTGAGAATATGAAACCGTATTTTGAAAAATAGTTGGATTTGCATTAACATAACGGTTGTTGTTCAAATTTAATGTATCTATATTGGTTCTGGCAGTTCTGGTTGATCTTTTATTAATAAGGTTTCTGTAAAATTGACAGCCTTTATAGCTAGAAGTATGGTTTTCTAAACAATGCACACATTTTGGTGGAGTTGATGGTGCCTTTTTGCAATCCAATGTAGAGTGATCCATGCCGCACTTTACACATCTGAAAGGTTTTCGACAGTACGATTTTGTATGCCCGAACTCCTGGCACCTGTAGCATTGTACAATATCATCAGTCTTTTTTGGGGCCTCTATATTTACTATAGCGTTTTCGATAACGCGGATATTAAAAATCTCTTTGTTGTTTGGATTTGGATCGAGATCGACGAAGAACATTGGTAGTGGTATTTTAGAAACACGGCTTATAATATTCCTAACGCTACGTACTTCATGCCCGAGATTTAATAAAAAAGCTTTTATATCGGAAGTACTAGTAGTGTGGTGGAGTCCCTTAATAACAACTCTGAATGCTCGCTCTGGCTTTAGTTGAAAGGTATGAAAATTCTTCTTAGTTGATTCTAAATACTTTATAACTTTTCGATAATTATCAACAGTTTTAATGACTAGTCTAACCTGACCATCTCTCAAAGATTTATAATTAAATTCAGCGGACGTAATTAATTTAGTTAAATCTGATACCATTTTAGTGATATCCCCAACATGAGGTATAAATATTGGTGGTGGTTTGGGTTGAGCATCAACATTGTTGGCATCCGCGTTTGCATCATTATTGGCAAGGCTGCTGTACCTATTATTGGACGTTGCTGGTTCATTATCATGATGAAGGCGCTTTTGTTGAAAAATGTTTGGCGATCCAGTGTGTTTTCTTTTGCTTGGTACCTGCTGCCAGTCGCATTCATCATCATTGCTGCTGTCTTCACTCAGATTGACTTCTTTACTCATTTCTTCGGGCATCACGATGTGTGGTTGTTTTGTTGTAAGACTTAGAATGTGCAATGTGCATCAATTGCACACACAACTGATGCACATACTATGCAGAGTTAAGCCGTTTATGACTTTTTGTTGCTGTCGTTTACGAGACGAATCAAAGAGGAAAGAAAAAAAAAAAAAACAACGAATTGCTATTTTTTGATTGTTTGTGTAAAGTTTAAAAACGAAAGAAGTCTTTGCTTTGTTAGAACTCCGCACAATACGTGTTAATGTTTTCACGGTTGGGCAACAACTGACAATCACTCTTGGATTATCATTCGCCCAAATGCGGCAATTCTGCTTATTGACGAATCCTCCACTGAGGTGAAAATGTGCCTCATCACTGAAGATGATTTTCTTCGAAAATTGATTTTCATTTTCATAATAAGCCTGAATAACTTGAACGCGTTGCTCGCTTGTGTATCTTTCCATGGTTCAAAATGAGTTAGTCTGAAATTGAGAAATATCAAATGAAATGCAGAACAAAAACTTGACGTTTATGTGTGGTTCACATTCAACATGGGCCCTTAAAATTTAACCACCCTAAACGAAAAAGTTATTAAATTGTTAAACCCCGTGGTAACTTTTGGCCCCTCTTGTATTAACCGATATTCTTTGCACATTCTTTAGTTTTGGACTAGGGACGAACCCTAATGATATTGTGATCCGCCATAAGGCAAAAATATCTGCCGATTTCGGAACCTGCAGCAGGAGCAGCAACATAATAAATCCGATCCTGTTCAATTTGAGCATTAAACATTAAAGGTGAATTTTCACTTTTATGGTCAATGTTTTTAAATAGCTCTCCACCACCCTAGATGCCCCAGCACACAAGTCCCTCCTGATTTGAGCTTCTCAAATTGAATTCGATTTTACTCAAATTTCGATTGTTGCGTTAGAAGCGACCAGTTGTTGCAGCGGCCACTGTGTGTCAGGGTGACAGTTCTTGGACAGTTCTTCGGGTCAATCCGGTTCATCGAACCAGCTGTCGTGGGATTGAGAAACGCCAGTTGTTGTTGTGACAGCAATATATTTAGTATTGCAAGGCCTGTTCGTCTTTCGGGAATATGCTTTGACATCCAGGTAAAGGAAACGCCCCATTTCAACTGGATGCGTCCAAAGAGATTAAAGAGAGGCATTACGTCATGTGGTTTGATTGACTGATTGCCTTAAATTCGCGCCCAATTAAAATTGAGTCGGCTGCATTGTCAAGATCTTAGCAGAAACAGAACCTCGAGCGGCAGAAGGGCGGTTCGGCGTGTTTTGCGTTGTACATTCACGCTATAGCTGGACACTGGCGCTCTGACTTTATCAATACATGCCTTTACGAAACTACAAATATTGCAAAGCTCTTATAGAGATTTCTTTGGTTTCGTTTTATTTATAAACTTAGCTAAACTTTAATTACAAAAACAAAAAATATAGTACAACATAAAAATATCTTCTAATAATACAAAAAAATGCACTCACAATCAAAAAAAAAAACCTATAAATTATAATTTCAAATAATCAGTTCGTCCAACCTAGGCAACTAAACTAAATAGCTTCGTGTAGTGGGCACACTGTAATCACTCGCGATCGGCTTGAATGTCGTATTAAAACGATTCTTGTATAAATCTCTGGGTTGTATATAGACCTCCTTGAAATCTTCCGATATATCGCTGGGCACCCCATGTATGACAGCACCCCTCGACTCTTCGGCCAGTCGCAGCTCTACCTCCGGTTCGTAGATGTTCTCCACCAAAGTCTGACGCAACTTGATGCGCGGTCGCATTTCCATAAAACTCTCCACTTCGGCCTTTTTTGTCGATATTTTCGTGCAGGCCAACGTAATGCTGAGTAGGACACAAAACTCCACAATGGCTATGATTAAGCTGGCCGCCAGGAAGATGGCATACTGCTCACGATACCAATTGTCCAAATAGCTAAGGCAGGGCGAAGTGAAACGGTACTGGGCATAATCCTTTTTCTCCAGCGACTCACATAGGGTTTCATTGGCCGGCTTAGGATCTAGATGTGACTTCTTGTCGGAGGGATTATCGAGTATACAGCAGGTGAGCGGAACGACCCAGTCGCGTTGACCGTACGACTGCAGCTTCCACATGGACGTATCATAGTTGATGTCACTGTTCATGCCACAGCAGCCGAATTTGGCCTGGGCCAAATCCATAGCTATGGTGAATTGTTCTCGACCGGGCACCCCGTAATTGCCCTGCAAAGCTTTAACCATTTTTGTTTCATCCAGATTTATGCCCAGACAGTGGGGCCATAGGGTGATGGCCAAACAGACAACCGATTCGGCCAGCAGCAAAACCACCACCGTTAGGAAGTAGAAACTCAGACAGCAGTAGGTGTTCAGGCAGGACGCCCAGAAGCCCATCATGGCGGCCAAGATGGCTATGAGGCCGGCTACCGCCAAACCCACCGATATATAGTAAAAGAGGGGCTGCGGCAAATTATTGAGCTGTTCACTTGTGGCCGCTAGTAGACGCGAGAGTAGGATGCGTTTTGTATCGCTGAACAGATAAAATCCACTTACAACAAGGATGGTGCCACAGATCTGAAAGGAGACGAAAAAAAGAATGCAATATTAAAAAATAAGGACAAGACGAGAGGTTACGAGTATAAGCTGTGGGCGGTTAGCCCTAGTTTGGGGTTTTTTATAAAGTCTGATAATTAGCAATCCTAAACGAAGTTTGGGAAAACAATATTCGAAGAGCGTTATACTATTGTTGCCTATATGGTTGTGGCACAACAATATTAAGATCCTTACAAAAAAAGTATGATTTACATACAACCATACTAAGATCCTTACAACAATATTATAATTTACATACAACCATACTATGAACCCCATAACCATAGTATGATTTCCACTCAAACATACTACGATCCCCACAACTATAATATGGCAATCCCACGACAGCCGGTTCTACGGATCAAATAGACCCGGAGCAGCAATTCTTCGGCCAAGGGCTGTCACCCTGGCACGCAGTTTCCGCTACAACAACAACTATAAGATGATCCTCACAACTAAATAATGTTAAACATACAACCATAGTAGTCGTATGATTCTCACAGCCATAGTATGATTCACACGCAACCATGTTATGTTCCCTACAGTAGCAAAAATCCGTTTAAGAAACGAAAGCATTTCATTTACAGGGTGACTGATGAATATTGCTACATTAAGAAACTCAAATAATTTTTTTTTTCAGAGGTTGGAATTAATTTCTCTCTTCCTCATGCTAAAGCTCATTCAGTTTTATAAAATAAAGCTTAATTAGTTTTAAAAATAATGGAATTTAAATGCCCCCCCCCCCTCCTTGCTCGTTGATGCATGTGCGGCATCTTACCAAAAAGTTGTTCATCACTGCTTGGAGAGTTGAGACAGGAATTGCCGCAATTGTTTCTCGAATGGATTGCTTTAGTTCATTCAAATTTGTAGACTTCCTGTTTGCAATAACCCCACAAGAAAAAGTCAGGCGACCTGGTGGGCCAACAGAATGTAGAGTTTCTGGATATCAGCTTATTTGGAAATTTTCGTCGCAATTCTGACATAGCCGGGGCTGGGCTATGTGAGGAGTTGCACCAGCTTGCTGAAACCACTCAAAGTTTAAAGAAATTCTCATTCGGCGTAATTCTGGATAGAAAAACTCTCCCAAAATGCTCCAGTAATGGTCTCCAATAACCGTAACGGCGTGACCCTTTTCTTCGAAGAAGTAGGGCCCGACAATGCAGCGTGATGAAACTGCATACCACACTGTGACCCAAGGTGGATGCAATTCCGTCTCATGGAGTATCTGTGGGTTGAAAGCACTCCATATTCGACAACTTTGTTTGTTTATGTTGTCGTTTAAATCGAAATGGACCTCGTCAGACCTGAAAAGACAGTTCAACATGTTTCCCTCCTCTTCCACCATTTGAAGCATCTTCTGGCAAAATGCCAAGCGAATCGGAAAGTCTGCTGCGTTCAGTTTGTTGGCCATTTGAATTTTATATGGGAATAAGTCCAAATCGTTTTGCATAATTTTGACTGCAATGACTGTCTGCTTATACCCATTTGATTAGATAAGCTTCTTGTCGAAACTCTTGGATTGTTTTGTATGGCAGCAGCTACAGCAGTGATTGTTTCTTCCGTTCGAACTCAAGGATTTTGATGGTGGTTGTTGTGTGCCGTGGTGACAGCCCTTGGCCGAAGAATTGCTCTTCGGGCCAATCCGGTCCATAGAACCGGCTATTGTTTCGATGTTAAGGTCATCAGTTGACTGTCCCATGCTCGGCAAAATTCTTAACAAGTCTCATTATGTTCCAACTGCTCGGAGTATTGCCGCCAAACGTGCGCCTATACTCTCTTTGAAACGAAACTACAGACTCCACTGCGTTATAGTGGCGGACAATCCAAATTCTTGTTTCAGTGCCCCAGTTATCCATTTTTGTTAAATCTAAAAATCAATCTGCAAATTCATAAAAAAAAATTAATCAGATTCATTAAATAGAAAAAAGTTATCAATTTTTTTTAGTAGCGGCTTTCATCAGCCACCCTGTTTTAAAAATATTTCAGTTAACCGAATTCAAAGCAGTTTGTTGGAAAATTTTAATTTAACGGGTGATCAATCTAGAGGATTTTTTTCAAAATGAAAAAAAATACAAAAATTCAACTCAAGTGTGGCATCTTTTCTTGTTCATGCGAAAGGAAATTGTTTGCCATTTATTTTTTGAATATAATTTCCTTCAAATGTTGGCCGTAACTACGCCTCAGGGTGTCCATTCTGAGGGTCAAATTTTGGACGACTCGGTCGAGCGTTTCAACCGGTATGGCGACATTAATGATACGCGTAATGTTGGCTTCCAAAACCTGAATCGTAGCTGGTTTGTCAGCATCGACTTTGGACTTTACGTAGCCCCAAAGAAAAAAGTCTAAAGGCGTGATATAACACGATCTAGGCGGCCAACTTTCCGGTCGAAAACGTGAAATTAGCTGCTCTTCGAAATTACCTCTCAATAGATCTATTTTTTGAGCAGATGAATGGAAAGTGGCACCGTCCTGTTGAAACCAAATGGCATCAAGATTATGGGCTTCAGTTGCAGGTAGCAAAAAGCCCACAACATTGGCGCGATAGCGAGCACCATTCACAGTTACGTTCTGGCCATTTTCATTTTTGAAAAAAATATAGACCGACGATTCCACGAGCCCATAAACAGCACCAAACCGTGGTTTTCTTTGTGCATAATGGCACCTCTCGAACCACTTCTGCATGCTCTTCAGCCCTAATGTGGCGATTTTGTTTATTGACGTGTTGTTGAGCCAGAATTGGGCCTCATCACTCATCTTCGAGCTTTTGAAGAGCCGAAACACTTAAAAGGCGAAGCGCAGAAATGGCAAACATTACTGAAAAGAAAAAAATAAAGTTCAATAAACACAACTCCCGCTTAATCTGTGAAAAAAAACCTATTAGAAAATACCTCTAGATTGATCGGTTAGTTTAGTTTATTTTATTGAGACTTTTTTCAAAAACAATGACAGACATATACTAGATCTATGAACAAGAAATTTCTTATGACTATAATGTATTGTCTAAATTACCAATAACCTACAGCCAACGGCACCAAGCCTTTTCTGTGTATAGAAATATTTTTAGTTTGTATGTAGCTCTGAAAAGTGTGTTCGCCCTTGCTCCTGAGGCTAAAGTGGTCTTAGGAGTGAAATATCCTAGAATTTAGCTTAAAAGTATACTTATAACTAGCCTAAAATTAGGGGGTGAAGGGGAGGGGTTGATTACAAAAAAGGAGAGGATAGGGAAAACAAAAAATAAGTAGAAAAAATAAGAGATTTAAACAAATGCTGTTCAAGAGCCTTAACAATATTCCAATCAAAAAGATGCTATCCTCTATGTGCACCCGGAACCACTTTTTTGTAGAACTCGGAACGAAAGGAAACCGAGGTATCAAAATCTGCCCGACTTTCATTCAAAAATCCAATCGGAGATAAATAGCAAACATCTGACCAGCTAATGCCCTTCTGGGGATTGTAAATATTGGTTATAATGGAATTCTCGTGAAGGGAAATCCTTGTAATAAATTTATTAATTATGTCACAAATATATAGACCAATAGGAGTAACATCTGACTCCTTATATATATACTTAATCGAATATCGTTCGGAGAACGACTCAAAATTTTTACCAATACAATATCTTAATATCTTTCTCTCAAATATCTCAAAATCCTTTAAAACTGTCGGGGATACATTAAACCATATTGGGAACCCATATAAAATGACCGGGCGTATACTAGTCTTGCACAGTAATAGTTTCGTCTCTGCCGGTAAACTCCTATTTCACAGAATTTTCGAAAAAGATCCCATAATCCTCTGGCCCTTCTGGAGAACAGACCTAGCATGTCTATTAAATTTCAAAAGTTATTGAAGTGAATGGCTAAATATCATGTCATTCCTGAAAGGGACTTCCTCTCCATTAATAACAATTCTCAACCGTTTACTCTCAGGAACCACAAACCTTCTACACTTGCCTGAAGCGTTTCGAATGCAAATAGCCTCGCTCTTGGACGCGTTGATCGTTATACCCCAATAATCATAGAATTCCCTGACAGTGACAAGGTGATCCGCAACTATCATCTACGCAATATTCGGGGACTCATCGTGCGCATATAAAAGACTGTCACCTGCATATAACATCCCAATCGAATCTGAACTAGTGTGTGGAAAATCGCTCATAAAAATATTGTATAAGTGCGGCGCTAATAATGATCCCTGTGGGACTTCACACCTTACCTCACCAAACTCCGACATTCTATTATTTAATAGAACGCAAAACAATCTGTCCGAGAAATAACTGCGAAACAATTTTTTAATCACTCTGGGGTCAAAGCCTATACGGATCATTTTAAACAAAATGCCATCATGAAAAGTTCTATCGAAAGCTTTTTCCACATCCAGCGAAACCGAATTGCACCCACAAAAAGGAGCCTCCGTGGCCACTATCCGTGGTTACTATTTATATTCTCTCTGTGTGGATCCTTGTCAATTTTGCCTCTGTCAAAACTATTTTCCTGCCAAATTGAGTCAAAACCTACAAAAATTTAAAAAAATTTTATCTTCATGGCTCACAACAGTTAGTTAGATATATTTGAGCTAGACCCTTCTTGAAGTGTACCGATCGACTCAAAAACACGAGCTGATTAAATTTTACGATTTCTGCCTGTTGCCCATCTAAAGTTTGTAATCAAAATAAGGGTAGAAATTACGGTCAGATCTTTATAAAAGAGGGCAGAAGTTATTTTTTGACCCAAGGGCGGACGCTGTTGGCATTAAAAAAAATGTGCAACGGAATTTATGCCTTTAACTGCAAAAGCCACAAAATACATTCAATATCGATTAAGTTAAAGCATGTCAAATGGGTAACCAAAGTCCAAAGTCATTTCTTGAGTCATTCCAATAAATCATTGCTGAATATGATGCCATCTCCAAATATGGGCAAATGTACACCCAATATCGCAGAATTTCCATATCTATTCAGTTATGTACTAATTTTTAAGGTTTTCCTAAACGTGGCCTGACCCAACCACCATAGATAAATGGGTGAATATGATGATATTGAAGAGTTAGCTTTATTTGTGGAAAGGGCCAACAAATGAAAGTTTTATTAATCTTTTTGGTCATCCTAATGGTTCTGCATACATTCAAAGCCCATACATTTGTAGAAAAAATCGAATTTGACTTCAAAAGCTATTTTATATATGTTCCGCTAAATCTACCAACATGAGACTTGGCCTACCATACGGATCAAAAACCTACCGAATTTGGTAGGATCGATAGCAGATGATAATGAAAAATAAAAATCGTGCCTTCTGCAAATGTACCAGCTATGTTCAGTTTTGTTTAAACTTGGATCAAATCCAATTACCTTTTCAAAAAGGCCTCCCCTCCCCTCAGACCCACCAAAGATTTGCATACTCATATAGGGAGGAGGTCGGACGTGTTTGTATGCGTGCGTGCGGTTTCTTTACAATATTTATACCGTTAAATTAATGATGATTTAATGATTCATGCAGCAGATGGATGGATGGATGGATGGAGTGGCGGTGTCGTTCATCCGATATGTACGATGTATGTTGTACATATGTACAGTATGTGTGTATATAGAAAGTGAAACAATTACTCACATCATATGTAGACATACGTACGTACCTACGTAAGTACAAACATGTTTACAACAAAAACAACTTAGCTAGCTAACCAAACTTCTAAATTACAGACGAGCGACGAGCGTGAGTGAGCCCTCTCAGTGGCTTGATTTTGAAGCTTTTGTTGTTGTTGTGGCGGACGATGATGTTGATTCATGAAATTGAATAAAAAACGAAAATGATCATCGAAGCATAACTAAATAAAACTCGTAGTGTATTAAATTTTAACCAAACCAACAAAAAAAAAGTGAAATAACTTTTTCGAATTGAATTTTGTACACCACGACTGTAGGATACCCTGCTCTGTATTCGTAGGATTGCCAGGATGCTCAGGAAAAACTAAGGGTAGGTACCCTTTATTTATACCGATATATAGGTAATGCCATTCAAAAAAAAATGTTAGGAAGGACAAGGCAATGAAAATTTTTAGGGTCATATTCCTTTACGGATCTCTCATTCTCATACGCTCATGTGCTGCATTTCGACTTGGCTCGATTGAGAATCATTTTCCCGTTTTTGGCGTGCGCCATTCCAAATCCCCAAAAAATATTGGGTATTTAATTCGACCTCATGTACCCTTGGGGATCGTATAAGAACTGGAAATTTACCAACTTTATAAGCATAAACACATAAAAAAATGACAAATAGTAAAAATTTAATATGTTGTTGGTATACATTTGCAAAAACATTTTGATGACCGTATTTCATCTTCGCTTATATGGATGTAAATCCAATCCGCGCACAATTTCTATTCCTATGACCCTCCAAAAAATTCTACACATTGTTGTGCTTCAAATACTTACGAGGGCGACCGCAAAAGTAACTGGCCTAACATAAAAAGAACCGTTTTTTTTTGGAATTATATTTATTTATTTTTCAACATAATCTCCTTCCAACTCAATACACTCCATCAAACGTTTTTCAAGTTTTTTAATTCCATCCGAAAAATAAGATTTTTCAAGACCTTCAAAATATGCTTCAGTTTCAGCCCTTACCTCGCTATTGGACGAAAATTTTTTGCCACCGAGAATTTTTTTTAAATTTGGAAACAGCTAAATCTCGACTATATGGTGGATGCGGAGCAATTTTAAATAGTCATTCTGCCATTTTTTGTTGAGTTAAAAATGCAGTGTGTGAAGGAGCACTATCTTGATGAAAAAGAACTTTTTTTCTAAATGCTGTCGTTTTATCTTGATTTCTTCACTTAACCGATCCAATAATGCACAATAATATTCACTATTTATAGTTTTTCCTTTCTCAAGATAATCAATAAATATTATACCCCTTGCATCCCAAAATACTGTGGCCATTACTTTTCCTGCTGACTTAACAGTTTTCGACTTCTTGGGACCACTTTTACCAGCTTCTATCCATTGTTTTGACTGTTCTTTGCTTTCTGGGATGTAGTGATGGATCCATGCTTCATCAACAGTTATGAATCGGCGCAAGAACTCTATTGGATTACGCTGATAAATCGCTAAAAGCTCCTCGGAATTGGTCCAACGGACGATTTTTTGGGGCAAAGTCAACAAACGCGGCACATATCTTGCGGATAGCTTTTTCATGTGGAGTTCATCATGTAAAATACTCCAAACTTGTCTTTCGTGTATTTTAACAATATCAGCAAGTTCTCTGAGCTTTATTCGTCTATCTTTAGTCACTTAATTAAATTGTTTTCTAATGTTTTCAATAGTAGTAGCAGTTTTCGGTATTCCAGAGCGTTGTTCATCTTCCGTACTTGAACGACCCATTTTAAATTGTTGAACCCAGGATTTCACGGTGGAGTATGATGGTGCATTATCACCATGAACAGAATCCAATTCATCTTTGATTATTTGTGGCGTATAACCTTTCATAAAAAAGTGTTTAATTACCGCACGAAACTCTTTATTTTCCATTTTTCAAAAATTATAAAACTTGTTTACTTCAATCACCTGTAACAAAGAAAATAATCATTAAATATTTCGGAAATTTTGACAGATGGCTTATAAAAGATTGCTTTTAAAAAATTGCTTTTAAGGATTATTACCCTTTCTTTTTGCGCTTAGAATCGTCGACTTCACTTTCATAAAACGCGCATTTCTCTGGGAGGGAACACTTTTGGGACATGGGATCGGTCTTGTTCGATGCTCAGATATTGTCCATATCAAAAAAAGAAATGAAATGAAAATTGATTTTTTTACCCTTAGGTCCCTTTATCTATGCGCTGTCACATATTTAGATCGTTACAGACTACACCCTGGAATTAGCCAACAGCCAAAAATCGTAAGGTGGCTGCTTACTGCAGCTTCCCTGGGATGGAACCCTTATTTATGAAGGGGCCAACTTCTCTAAGAATATCCGTAAAGGCATCTTTATTTATTCTCAAGAGTGCTGAAAAAAGTTATTACGAGGACTGCTATTTATATTTCTGGCCTAATAATGAAAATGCGAATATTTATCATCAAAAATGATTTTATTGTTTTTCTAAGTATTCTCCAGCATGATTTATACACTTTTGAATGCGGTCAAACCAATTGTCGAAGCACTTTTTCCAGATACTTCAACAGCATCTTGTGGCGACGAAAATCGTTGACCACTCATTTTTTTCTTGATGTGCGGGAATAAAAAGAAGTCATTGGGTGCCAAGTCAGGGCTGTACGGCGGATGGCCCATCAATTCGACGTTTTGGCCGGTCAAAAAGGCGCTGGTTTGAGCCGATGTGTGAGAGTTCGCATTGCCATGGTGCACAATGATTCGTCTTCTCTTGTTCGTTTTTCGAATTTCGCCGAAGACTTCAGGCAAACAAATTGTGGTGTACCACTCAGAATTGACCGTCCTACGTTGCTTAAGCGCAACATTAGCCACATGACCAGTTTTGCCGAAGAAACAGGCGACCATTTGCTTCGAAGTGTTTGTTCCACGAACAACTTTCGATGGATTTGGCTCGTCTTCGATGACCTACACGGTCGATTTCTGTTTTGTTTCGGGCTCAGACACATAGATCCATGATTCGTCACCTGTGACGATCTTATAAACGTCTTTTGAAGCACCGCGATCGTATTTTTTCAAAATTTCTTTGCACCAATCGACACGAGCCTTTTTTTGAGCGATTGTCGAATTCTGCGGGCTCCAACGAGAACAAACCTTTTTTACGGCCAGGTGTTCATGCAATATCGAATGTGTGCTGGAGGAAAAAAGCCCAAGGATGCCTCTATCTCACGGTATGGCACATGACGATCTTGCATTATCAGTTCACGCACGGCATCAATGTTCTCTGGTACAACGGCCGTTTTTGGACGACCTTCGTCTTTGAGTGAGCTTCGGCCACGATTGAATTCATTACACCAGTTTTTCACAGTGCTATAGGATGGTGCTTCATCGTCATACAAAGATTTAAGTTCATCGATGCACTCTTGTCGTGAAAGTTGTGAAAAATTATAGCACGAAAATGTTCACGAGTTAATTCCATTTTTTTCCAAATTCAGGTCACTGTAAACAACACAAATGATGGTCTACGTCAAAACGTTCTGAGTACGCGTATGCTAAAAAATGTCAAACTTTCCAATGAAAATGTCAGATGGCGCCAGCAACACTTAGTGTTGCGTAGGCCTGAAATATATATAGCATATAGTATTTATGAAAGGGCCAACTTCCCTAAGAATTTCCGTAAAAGCATCTTTATTTATTCTCAAGAGTGCTGAAAAAATGTATTGTATGACTTGGAGGAGACGATCCAAAGTACTTACGAACAGTTCGGCAAATCCGTTGGATTCGATGCATCCCTTAGCCGACACCCTTTAACACGTTGCAGACTCATTTGACGTCTTAGGGAAGCCATAACAGCTATTAACAAACCGAAAGGCATTTTTTAATAATTTTTTTAAACCAAAATTAATAAATTTGTTGTTATTTATTGAACATAGTTCGACAAATACAGTTGTTATCTCTTGATTTTTAAATGAGTAGTTTCCCTCGAAATGAAGCACGCAATTTTTGAAAAATGGGGATGTAAAAAAATATGGGTATTGAAAAACTCTCGGAACACAGCACATGGGCGATAAACTATCTCAGAAATTTCTGAGTAGTACAGGGTGGATAATTAACAGCTAATAATATAAAAAAGTCAGATTTTTCGATAAAAACGATAAGTTCTTTACATTTATCGAAGTTTTCTCTCAGGTAGGCCATTGAAAATTTAATCTACCGATTTCTTTGATTTTGAAGGGTAGAATAACATTTATTTGTATTTTTATTTTCAGCTTTATGTTTGCCACTTGCAAAATAGGACAATATACATACGCTCGAACAAAATTGGACAATATTAAATACTTACTTCCAAAGAAGTGAGTCTTTAACGCATACTGTAAGAAATTTATGTGGAGATTTTGCCGAAAAGAGATCAGCCTTCAGTTCAGTTTATGTGTCAATTTGTAAAGAGAGTTCATGAAAATGGATCGTTATTGGATAAACCAATCCGAGTACGTTCTTGTCCACTGCGTGCAATCGAAAACATAGCTGCTGTGGTTGAGAATGTCCAAGAGCATCCATCAACATTCGAGAAGTGAATATTTCTCGTATTTCCTTTTGCATTAATACCTCAGAGTACCTCATTCAATCAACCCAATATTCAATACATTTTCGTTTGTTTTGGGTCAAATCTCTTCAAAGGCAACTTTGATTTCATGTTTCGACGCTTCAATTGTCTCCGGATGCTTTGCGTAACATTTATCCTTAATAGCTCCTACAGAAAATAATCCAAACGGCTCAAGGCGGCAAATTGACCTCACAATTTCGGCTGATTTTTCGATTTTCAAAAACAGTAGTAAAATATCTACAGCGGCTCCTTGATCATTTTCGAATAAAAAGCTAATGCATGCGAGGTTTGTCGATTGACCGAGAAACCTCGCACTGTTGTTATCTTTTTAACATTGGAGTGAGAAGCCTTAATAATAGACGATCGTCCTCATTACAGCGCTAACTAACGGGTGATCAATTACAGGATTTTTTTCATTTCAATAGGTCTTTTTCACAGATTTCGCGTGAGTTGCGTTAATCTTTTTTTCTTCTTTTCCGTTTTGTATGCCATTTCATAGTGGAAGACTTACACAGAAACAACGTCTCCAAATAGTGCAACTGTATTGTGGAACATTTTGTTCAGTGATGAGGCCTATTTCTGGCTCATCGGCAACGTCAATAAACAAAAATGCCGCACTTGCGCTGAAGAGCAGCCGAAAGAGGTTCAAGAGGTGCCATTATAACCAGAGAAAACCACGGTTTGGCGCAGTTTATGGTCTGGTGGAATCATCGGTCCATATTTTTTCAAAAATGATAATGGCCAGAACGTAACTGTGAATGGAGCTCGCTATTGCGCCGTAATAACAAGCATTTGTCTACCTGAAATTGAAGCCCTTAATTTTGCCATGATAGCGAACATTTTGCTACCTGAATTGAAGCCCGTAATCTTGACGACATTTCGTTTTAACAGGATACACCTGTCATACACCTGCTCGAACAATGGATCTATTAAGAGAGGTCCATTTTTGACATGCAATCTAGAGAAGTGTCGTATAAAAACGTTTTTATTTTTTGCTTTGGTAAGCACATAGCACATGTGGATAAGGGCAACCAAGTAGATTTTAAATCCGCTGTAAAAAAGTAATGCTTTCAAATGCGCTAGAGGATATACAAACGAAAAACTTTCCACTTGGCCGAATTTCATGCCATTTACACGTGTTGTTTGTTTCGGATGTGAGTGAAGTTTAAGAAGCCAGTATGACATATTAATTAGTCTTGTGGAAATAATGTCAATGTTGTAGTTAAAATATGCATTAGACCATAAAAGGTATACATTTGTTAAATACAATTTATGTATGGGCTTGTGTACAAATACGTTTTTGTTTTCCATATACGGACTATGTTCTGTTTAGCGACAAAAAAAAACTCTTTGATCTTATATATTCGAGGAGCTTATATTAAATCAATTTTAATTTTTTTTATCGAAGCGTTATTAAACATTAAACAAGTTGGAAAACACCAGTAACTCTGAGACTTAACTTGTGCGTCTCATGGCAAATGCAAATTGTATGACCTCCAATGGAATAGTTACTGGTCGAAAAAGAATCTCGTTCCCAATTAAACTTATGAATGAGTGCCGTAATAAGGGTGACGTTTCATGAGAAGACTCTTCGAGAATACATCGTGGTTTATAATAATAATTTGTATACCCTCCACCAATGCACAGCGGGTTGAGAATAAAAAAAATGATAATAATTCAGCCGTTTCTAACAGTCGGATTTTGTTGAAGAGGATTTCCTACGATATGCAGGGACGGAGCTACAGGACCCCCCAAGTTTTTAGAATAATTATACGCATGTTACTTTTGCAACCAATTTGAAAGTGTGTTAAACCTATGCATTATCTTGTGTAGTTTCTAAGATATACGTCTTTAAAAATTTTATTATTATTAATTATTACTATAGGGTGGAGCACGGTAATTTGCTTAATTGGGAATGAAACAAAATTATGAACCTTAGAAAATGTATTTTATATTTTAATTAATTGAACAGTAAGAGTATACCTGGCAAATGTCGACACTGCTGCATACGGTTTCTCAAGTTTTCATGGACTCTAAGAAGCATGTCGACTGGTATTCTGACAATTTCAGACTCAATATTGTTAATTAGGTCTTCCTAGATGTTGGGACGGTTGATATACACCTTCGACTTCAGGTAATCCCAAAGGAAAAAATCGCATCGCCCCTCAAAGAGATAGGCCTTCTAGGAATCATTTGCCTCAAACAATTCATGGTAACCCTCGCTGTGTGTGCAGTGACACCATCCTGTTGGAAACATGTATCCTCTTATTGCATTGCCTCAAGGGCCGTATCATAGTCAAGTACCGTTCGGAGTTCACAGTTACGGCAAGACGGTTATCCCGGAAAAAGTAGGGGCTAATGATGCCTACTCGTGATATGGCGCACCACACAGTGACGCGGTCCAAATGCAGAGGTCTCTGGTTGTTGTTGTTGTTGTAGCGGCAACATTGTGCCGGAGTGACAGCCCTTGGCCGAAGAATTGCTGCTTCGGGTCACTCCGGTCCATAGAACCATTTGCCGTGGGAGAGGTCTCTGGTGAAGTTCCCTGGGGTTTGTTTCACTCCAGTACCGAATATTTTGTTTGTTTACACACCCACTTAGGTGACAATGTGCGTTCGCATGGGGGGACAGCGAATCGTAAACGAAAACCACGCTGCGCTGCAATGATCGTGTGCTCATTTGAAAAATACGCTTCAATACAAAATGACCTCTCCTTACGTGTCCAATGCATGATGACAACTGAAAGGCAGACAAATACAAATCTCCCGTCAGCCACGCACACTCTCCACTCCCTTCGACTAACAGTGCCGCCACAGTCTGCAGTGCAAAAAAAGCGCTCCACCCTGTACTTTGTGAAATTTCATCAAAATCCTACTGTTAGTTTAGAAACGGCTGAAATATTTCCATTTTTTTTAAATCTCATCCCGATGATGTGCGATGGTGGATTTATTTCGTATATTTACCGAAATTGGCAACCGTCCAAAGCAGAGCTCACTTGGGTCCATGAGTAGGTACCGAGTACTCGTCGAGAATAATTTATCTTATGCCACCTGGCCACTTTTATAATTGAGCCAGCCAGTGGCCATGATAAAGGTGTGGATCATGCTAAAAACACCATCGTAAAGACAGGTTTTGCGACCAAACAGTTTACGTCTGAAGTCCGCAAATTTCGAAGAAGATGTGACAGTAGTCTCCTCCTCCTCCTCCTCTTCATTGCCGCAAGGCCTTTAGGAACCCACAAAAGGGTTACCGGCGAATATCTCGCTATCTCATCCAGAGTCATTCGACATTCTTAAACATTTTTTGTGGAGTACACATTCATCAGGAATCTAATGGCCGCCTTGCTATCAGTAAATACGAAGATATTCCTGACCGATACCCCATAATAAATATAAAACTTGCGGAAGTTAAGAAAGCCGCGATTTCGGCTTAAAATAATGCTACAATAGGCCGGTAGCTTTAGGGACAGTTTCAAATTCAGCTGATCCGAGTAGATACCACCTCCAACTCCTCTTAGTATAGTTAATCCTTCTGTATATTTGGATTGCATTCTTCGAATGGCGGAGGCCCATCACGCAGTCTTATATATCCGGTATTCTCGTCGCAAAACCATGATTGAAGATAGGTCCAGGAGTCTTCAGGAGTCAAGTCGCTAAGCTGTATTTCCAGCCACTTGTTTTGCAATAATGTCTAGCTGAAGCCAGTTAAGGATATTGAACAGAGCCTTAGATAGAGTCGTTCTAAGCGCACCTGTTATCATAAATGCTACCGTTCTTCCTCTCCAACACCACCCACCAGACAGCAGCCTCGTAGAACCAAGTCGACTTGAGCTGGTAAACATTTTGTTGACCCATTCCCTAGTTGAGGCCAATGACCGTTTACCGATTTATCTGGTATTCTGGTTGCAAAACCATGAAATAGTGTCAAGAGTCATACTCGTAGTGCTTATACTTCTATAGCCCCACGGCGCCAAGTCACATAGCTGTACTCTTAGACATTTGTTTAGCCATAATGCCTGGCGGAAGCCTTATTTAGAGTCGTTCTTAGCGCAACTGTTATCATTATTAATACCGTTCTTATAATACATTCTAATCTGGTCTGGCGATTCTTCCTCTCCAACGCCCAGCAGATCCGTAGAACGGAATCGGCCAATTCCACGGCAGCCGGTTCTATGTATCCCAAGAGCATTTCTTCGGCCAAGGGCTGTCACCCCGGCACACAGTTGCCGCTAAAACAACAACAGAATCGGCTTGACAAAAAAATCGTACAGCAAGTCTACGTTTTTGGGACTCCTGCCCTAGTTGAGGCAACTGGCCTTGTTGCAGCAATATAAAGCAGTTGCCGCCTTAAGGGTCTCTATGTTCAGGTTCCAGTTTAGTTTACTATCCAGTTCCAGTTTTTGGCACTATTGGATATCGAAAGTGTTACCCCATCGATGGTAGGATAAACAAAAAAAGGTTTTTTGTGAATAGTACCAGCTCGGTTTTAGGTGGATTTACCGAAGACCCTATGAAAATATATCTGCATTTCGAATTTATCAAAATTTCCCCAAGGCTGCGGGTGCATACCTCTATCCGATGGTACATATTGTCAATGACTCTAAGACATAATGATAGCTTCAATGTCGTTAATGAGCAGAGTTATATCGTACATTAGCTCTCGAATTGTTCTTGGCTTATTGACGAACAAAGATCCAACGGTGTCAAATCTCAAATCAAATGAGATAACACGGTCTTTCAATTTCTCGCGCAAAAGAACCATTGTTTCGTTGGCTGTGTGGCAAGTGGCCCCAACCTGTTGGAACCACAGGTCCATATCCTCACTTTTTGGCCACAAGAACTCCGTTATAATCTCGCGATAGTGAACACCATTCACGGAAGCTGCTTGGCCGACCTTATTTTCGAAGAAGTACTGCTCAGTGAAGCCGCCAGCCCATAATCCGCACCAAACAGTCACTTTTTGCGGATACATCCATCGGCTTTTCAACAATCGCTCGTGGATTCTCATGGGCCCAAAAGCGGGCTTTATGACGAATCCACTGCGATGAAAGTGTGCCTCGTCGCTAAAGATGACTTTCTTTGTAAAGTTTCGAAATGCATTTTGATTTGGAAGCCCATTTTTATTGAAGTCTTCAACAATGTAATCTTAATTTTAATCAATTGTATACCTTTCCACGTTAAGTCTGTCAAAGAGTGAAACAAAGAAATTTCAAATTAAGATTGGCAAAAAACTTGACATTGACATTAAGGCGTGTCTCACGATTAACATCGAGCATTATACAGGGATTAACCGGCTCAAGACCTCTTGTCGCTATAATTGAAATAGAAGAGAAGTTTTTAACAAAATGACAAAGTGAACTTCATTTTCTTTGCTGCACACTGCTTCTATCGCAATTTCAGGTCCGTGACAACCCTTTTCAGAAAGCTTCGCAGCAATTGTTGAAAGAAAAGCCGAACTCTTTAAGACCAGGCTCTCACCAAAAGAATTAGAACTACTGTTGTAAATCTTACTTTTCAAATTTCTCCACACAACTACCCACGAAAATACAACACACTCTGACCACTTCTACAGAGACTCCACATTGAGAGCCATCAATAGTTTTTTTTGCAACTGCCCACGAATTTTGTTGGACCACCTTTAAAATGTACACGATTTATTGTACTTATAGGCCCTGATAAATAAGACTACTTTACATTATTTGATTTTTTTCTGGTCCAGAGTTTTAAATATAGATTTTGGCCACGTAAAAACGAAAATTAATTTTAAAAATTTTCCTCTGATTAGTTTTCAAGATAGAATTTTTTTACGATTTTTTTATGAGATGTCTCAGCTTTTCGGACCATAACTCCCAATCTCTATGGTCTAAAATGAATGGAAATTAGTTTTTCTAAAACTTGTTCATACTAGCTATTAAAATCAGTTTATAAGTTATTAAATTCAGTTATAAGTTAAAAAATTTCACTTTTTGTGCAAAAATCTCTTTTGAAAAAATAATATAAAAATATTTAAATAAATTGAGCATAATGTTTGGACTTTCTCTAGCAAAACAAACCATGGTTTGTTGAAATCGGGTGAGAAATAAGAGAGCTAATTTCCTTTCATTTGAGACCACTCTTGATCAAATCGGTAATAGCGTTTGGAAGTAAGTAATGGTCCAAAAAGCTGAGACATATCATAAAAAATCGTAAAAAAAATCTATCTTGAAAACTAATCCGGGCAAATCTCAATAATCTATATGAAAAAAAAAATATTTAGAACTCTGGACCAAAATGGCTGTTAACTAATGTAGTCTACTCATTTTTTTGTTAATTGTATGTACTAAGTCAAATTTGAAGTTCTTAAGAAAATCGTCACAATATAATCGTAAATTTGTACACAAAAATCGTCAACCTAACCGCACTTTACGACGTTTTTACTTATGTATACTTCTACAAAATAAAAGTTTTAAAAATATTTTAGTTTGGAGGCGCTTAACCGACATATTTTAAGTAATTAAAAAACATTTAGCTTTTTTAATAACATTTTTAAGATATCGCCTTAGCGGCGTTTTAAGTGGAATTTTGTTGCTTTTCAAATAAAACACAACTATTGTCGGGATAATCACTATACAATAGTTTAATGCACTAAACCATTGTGTAGGGTACACTTAGTATTATACTTAAACCCGAATGTGGTTTTTCATAATTTGAATGTACAAATTAAAAACACACATCAGTCCGTACGTTGTAATAAAGGAAATTTGAGCTGGTAATTTGAAAATAAAAAAATAAGAAAGTAGAAAGAAAATACTTACTAAAAATAATAAATTGCAACAATTGAGCAAAAGTTTATGATTACAAAAGCGACCCATTATGATGAAATAAAACTGAGCTGAATTGGATTACAATGCACGTCGTATTGAGATGGATGGGATATAGAATAACAGCACTGGCGAAGTATGGAACAGAATGTGGTTGCTATTTTTCAATTTTCGCCCAAGCTCGGCACTTTTTCTCTTGACTATCGATTTCTGTTGTTGTTTTTTTTTCGATAAAAATCACATCTTTCCGGTGGATTGTGTATATTTAAGATTTGTATTAAGTTTCCTTTTGCGTTCTGATAAACTGAAAAAGAAAACCACCGACGACCGCACTTTTTAGATAATTTTATGTATTTTATCATTCACATGGACACACATACAGACATTGAATTCATGGATGTTTAGTTCTATTTGTATAGCCAGCATACATTTATTTATCTGTGCGTGCACTATTATGCTGGATTTTTATCACTAGTTTTTTCATATGTTTTTCTTGTTCTTATGTGTGTTTTACGATATTTTATTATTTGCCGTTACGTTATGTTTGGTAGCTTAGCTTTATTACAACTAAATAAGCAACATTTTGTGGCAACATTATGAGTAGAATTGTGGAGTTCAATGCCTATGGCGTTGTTGTGTTGATCCATCAGTCGTAACCGCAGTAGTGAAAGAGACGAGATCCCAACACTCATTTCCTCTCTCTCTAATGTCCAAATGCCTGAAAGGTACTAGATATGCACTGACTTATTATTACAGTAATTTTGCTCTTTCGTGTTTTCTCTCTCTCTCTCTCTCTCTAGGTTTAATACCAGCAGGGTTCCCAGATAATTTTTTTTTCCGTCCCCAAAATTTTACTTATAAATCCCCATTTGTCCCCAAATTTATTTTATTGATAAATCCCCATTTTTCCCCCAAATATTTTTAATTAAAAAATCCCCTGTTGTCCTTAAATACAATGCAATTTATTTATTAAAAACAATTCAAACATAAGAAACATAACAATTCAAACATAAAAACATATTCATGTAAATAAATAACTTATTAAATAAAAAAATAACAAAAAGTCAAATTATATTTAAATGGAGATCAGTTTTCAGTTTCGAAAGAAAAGATTGTTTTATATATATAATATATATAAACAAAACATATTAAAAATTTAGTTTTTTGAAAACAAGTTACAATAAAGTTATAGATATGTATTTTAAAAATTCATTAGTTCATAAACTTCTGATTCATTATCATTATCCTTGGTTTGTGAAATACTATACATACATTTGGAATTAAATTTATTTAACATTTCTTTTGAAGGCGTAAAAGACTGACAGCAATTGTCATTTATGTTAAAGTATATATTTACTCTTAGTAAAGATTCTAATAGTTCGTATTGTATTCTGCTGCGAAGTTTTGTTTTTGTCAATGACATAATTGAAAATACGCGTTCGATGCATGCATTGCTTGTTGGGATGCTAAGCATATTTAGAACTGCTTGTGCCAATTCCTTATAATGATATGTGCCAGACGCGTCCTGAAAACTGTATACTTTAGGCCAAAATTCTAACAGGTTCGTAGGCATTTTGTCTTGAAAAAGTGAGTTCCAATCGGAAAAGGGGAGTTTATTCCACTGCGACTCATAAACATATATTGGAATTTCTTTATCCATAAAATTTTGCAATACATCTTTTATATTAGCAAACTTTAAATGTCTTACTGAACTTGCGCATTGGCTAATAGTAAACTGCTGGAATTGCTTAAAGATTTTCATATTTGTAGGAAAACGTTTTATCATTTCCTTTATTAAATTAATAAAATACTGAAAACAGGTTTCTTTTAACATTGTTTTTTCGACAATTTCCAATTTACTATTTATTAATTCACTTTCGAATTCAGAACCAAAATCTACTGCACTTATCGGAAGTAACATAGTTTCTTCAATAATTAAATCATCGCTTATATCTTCCATATTTTTTAAGCAGTTCATAGCTGCTGGTGTAAAAACCTTAGCGCAAGTCGAAATAAGAGTTTGATACATTTTGTCATATAAACTTCCAGAATCAACAGAATCAGACTGAAAATCCAAATTCAATTGATTCATTTCGTTAATAATCGGATTAATAAAAATTAAAAAGAGTCTATTTTTGTCATCATTCATTCCCTGATGTATCAATTTAGCCATATGGTCTTTTTCTTTAGTACTAGTGATTGAAAAGTAATATTTTAATTCAGTCCACTGTTCTAGGACACGTCTGACTGCACCTCCATAAGCTAGCCACCGAGTATTTGACAGTTGTACAAGTTTTCGGTATCTGATGCTGTCATTGCCTGTATTTATTAATTCAAATGCCCGCCTGTATTCTACGTTTCTCAAAGAACTTTTGCTAAAATATCCATAAAGTTCTTTTACAATAAATTCCGCAGTACTAGGAATTACTTTGGACGCTTTCGAACAACATAGATGGAGGGAGTGACACGTACACTTTATTAGGATAAGTTTGGGTATATCTTTTTTTAAATGCGCAAATAATGATTTATTCTTGCTACATAAATTGCTTCCACCATCCGTTCCAATTGCCAACATGTTTGACATTTTCAAACCTATGTTTTTTATGTAGTCTTTAAAACTCTTATAGAGATTTTCACCATTTGCTTCTTCTACTATAAATATTCCAACAAAGTCATTAACAATTTTACCTTTCTTCTCGCTAAAATAGCGTATGCATATACAAAACCATTTCATTTTTGAAACATCTGTTGACTCATCGACAATCAGGGAATATCTAGAGTTTCCTATATCTTGCACAAGCTCCTCGATAATTGTTGGGCCAACAACAGATTTTATAATTGCGCTACATTTCGTTCGGTGCAGTTTAATATTTTCGAAGGGATTAGATTGTGTTGCTGCAGTTTTCAGCAGTTCACTTAAATGGTCAATAGATGCAATAGCTGTATGCTTGGCTACGAACACTGCCAGTTTAATGTCTAATATTTTTGACACATTGGAAATAGGCACAACACCTGAAATAAAAAGGAATTATATATTTATGTATATTTGTTTCAGATACATATATAAATAAAATACATACCACAGTCGGAAAGCGATGGGTAAGTGTGTATTATTGCCATGTTGTTTTTGTGGCGTTTAGTTTCGGAATGTTTCCGCAGGTCTTTTTTATGCGATTCCAATGATAAATTGCAAGCAGAACACCACGAGGTTTTTGTTGTTGATTGTTGTGCCACAGGTGCATCTCGTATTGATTTCAACCACCCTTTAAATATATTGCAAATACATACATAGCATGGTAATACTTATATAATAACTTATTTACACTATCTTAGTAAAAACTTACCTTTGGCCCAACTTTCATTTGTCCAGTCTTTGTTAAAAACTCTTCTGATTGAAGACATTTTTGATAATTTGTTCTTTTTCGTTGCAAGATGCTATTTTCTTTCCTTTTTGTCTATTTTCTTTTCTTCTTTGTTTCTCTATTACAACAGTTGCCATATGGAATATTTAATACTTAAATTCGTATTGGGCCAACCTAAATAAAAGTTGTCGCGTAAAAAGTTTCTTGTTTTTTTTTCAGTGTTTCTATGTTGAAATGTTTCAAACATGTTGACGAATTTTTATCAAGTATAAATGTGTTTAAAATTCATTATAAATCCCTAAAATATCCCCAAAAAAATTTTATAAATCCCCAGTAAAATCCCCATCCCCAATCGCATTTTTTTTGTCCTTTTTAGGCACTCTAAATCCCCAAGGTTGGGGACAAATCCCCAAATCTGGGAACCCTGAATACCAGTGTAGCGTCTCAGAGAGATGTTGATTTTTTAGAGCTCTTGTCTCGTCGTGCTTAACCAAATGGAACACTGCACAGTTTTCTTGTTCTTCTTTACTATTATAAACAAACAATGGGCGAAGTGATATAAACACATAAATAGTAAACAACAACAAACGACTGACTATAGAGTGTTTATTGTAAAAGAAGAAGAGATTAACCTGCAAACAAGTGTTTAAAATGAAAATTCAAACAAAGTTACTTACATACATAAAAATGAACGTGTGGCATGCAGCTTTATTACCGCGTATGTGTAGGGCAAAAGACCAGATGCGTTCTTTAAGGGGCGAGGTTTTTTACGGTGCGTTTAAACGTGGGCATTAGGGTGCCCTTATAAAGGATGGGCCATTTAAATTTGAATCGGCTGTAAAAAAAAGGTGCTGATTTTTTTTTTCAAATTTCTGGTTTTATTGGAAAGATTAAACATTATCATTTAATTATGGAACTCCATCTCAAGCGTTTTCACTTCGTCCAATGGGGTAAAGAATGTTTGGTAGGAGATGAAGAGTTTTACCGAAAAATCGTGTATTCAGACGAAGCTCATTTTCATCTCGGTGGCTATGTCAATAAGCAAAATTGTCGCATTTGGGGTTTAGAGAAACCACACGTGACTATTGAGAAGCCAATGCATACACGACCAGACACTGTTTGGTGTGGATTTTGGGCTGGCGGCATCATTGGGCCATTTTTTTTTTTTTTAAAAGGCGCCATGCTTAACGAGTTTTTGCTTCACAAAATTCAAGAGAATGGCATGCACGACATTTGGTTTCAACAAGACGGGCCACATTTCACACCGTCAACGCGAACATCGATATTGTACGCCCTGTTTTTTAAAATCGAATAATCAGCTGAAATTGTGATGTCAATTGGGAGCCTCGAAGCTGTGATTTGAGCTCTTTTGGATTATTTATGTGGGAAGCCATTAAGGATAAATGCTACGCATCTAGAGACAATTGAAGTGTTGAAACATGAAATCGAAGTTGCCATTGAAGAGATTCGACCCGAAACAATTGAAAATATACTGAAAAATTGGGTTGATCGGATGTGTTACTGCCAAGCCAGTTGTGTAGTCATATGAATGATATTGTGTTTCATTATCAAATGACAAAGGTCAACCTTTCCAGAAATTTTATAAAATTATCAGAACTTTTTTACAGCCGATTCACATTGAAAATGTTAAATCACCCACCCTACATATCTGCGAGTTATTATAGTGAATACGTTTTGCTCTAACGTCACGGATATGTTTATGACCATCAAGAAACCCTTGCAACAATTCAATTTTTCACCAAATGTATTTTGATGGTCCCATAATTAAAACCATGATATCGGACTTTTTGCTACTTGAAATTGAAGCCCGCAATCTTGGCGATATTTGACTCCAACAAGACGCCATACAGTTAACGAAACAATCAGTTTATTGAAGTAAACATTTGGTGAGCGCATTATCTCGCGTCGTGGGCCTGTGGCATGGCATCCAAGATCGTGCGCTTAAACACCGCAGAACTACTCGTGGGGTTATGTGAAGTCGCTTGATCTTGGAGGAGAATATTCGGCGCGTTATTGCTGACATACGGCCCCAATTGCTGCAAAAAGTGGATGAAAATTGTGCCTCTCGGCTGAACTTGCCGGAAATTATTTTTAAAGCATAATAGCAAACCCTTATCTTTATAATAAAGGTAAATTCTTGGCCATAACATTAAATTATGTATATATGACGCGCAAAATAGAAAGGGACCTAAGGGTAAAAACCAGTTTTGTTCAGGAGAGCCATTTTAAAGATTTAAATACGTGTATCTTTGGTGTACCATCACTTTCATAAAACGCGCATATCTCTAAGAGGGAATACTTTTGGGGCATGGGATCGGTGTCATTCAATGCTCAGATGTTGTCCAAATGAAAAAAGTGAAAATTGATTTTTTTTTAACCCTTTATGCGCTGTCACATATGCGTTTTATATCTTCTTGAAAACCACACGTCCAAAAAATCCTTTACACATGTATGAAGCATAGTGAGGTATTTTGTGAGGCCTACAATGTACCTGCTCAAGAAGTTTTATATTTAGTCCCATCTTGCTCAATCTTCAGAAAAAGATGCGGAATCTTTTAAAGAGTAGAGTTGCGTTGGGAATCTCATAAATGGCCAAGAGTGACTTTACCCTTCTTTACTTGTTGTTACTTTTTGTTGTTTGGCTGTGTTTTGAAAATTCAGTCACCCTCCTATACTCTACGCGCCTGGTGTTTATTGTCCGTTATATATTTAGCGTTTGCTAATACAGCAATTAATTGCATGAAGTAGACATAGTTACACCCACCCGCCTTCACTCACGTGAAATTGTTTTTAAAGCTTTTAAAGGTGATCATCTGAGGATATAAACTAGAGTTACAACAACGATTAGCTTTTTTTCTTTATTGTTGCAATAGCATTTGACATTGAGATGTGCAATTCAAAAGTGAATGCATGTGTGGTGGGTGGGGGGTATGTCTGTCGGCAACATCGTAAAGTTTATCCTCAACAATTTCCCCAAAAGTGGAGTACCGACGTACTCCGTTCGAACACGTCTACGAGCGTATGTAAAGTAAATTCAAAACAAATGGGTCCGTTTTGCTCCAAATTTCATGATTCATGAGATGATGTTTATTCTTGTTTCATTTTGCCATCAACTCGGGGGGCAGCAAGCAGATCACCCCGCTCTCACTCCCCCCCACACACACACACGTCGGGTGGCAGGCAACAAAGCCGCCAGTCAAAGCGTAACGAACACACAGCAATCATTGGGGTCAAAACATTAGCGGTCTTTGTTACAATTAAAATGAATTCATATGTATGTATGTACTGACAAACATACATATGCACGTATATTAATACATACCTCTCGCTTTAACCATTCATACGAGCTTACGTAGAACATTCATACTCATATTATGTACTCGTACAAGCACAGCTGGGCACACTCTACACTCGCCTTGTGGGTGTTCGTGTTACTTCCATACTCATAATAACAATTCGCTGAACAATGTATTCGGAAGTAAAAAAATACGAGCACGAGAGTACATTCTCATAATGAGCAAGCAATGAGCGACAGTGATGGGAATTAAACTTGGACCAAATTTATCACTTAATTTGTGTGCTCGTTTATTGATCGCTTATTAAGCGAGTAAGAGGTCGCTAATGCGAAAACTTTTTACCAATGTACAAAAATAGAAAAATAGTTTTGCTTACAGAAAACTATTAACAACTTGCGTCATAAACGGTTGGTTTCGAAAATGTTAAGTTTTTGAGAAAAAATTTATTCGAGAATTACATTTAGTGAGCTCTGTTGTGACGGAGGATTTCTTGAATATTTTTTTTCTATAAACTCTAGGATTTCATATCAAACGGTTTAGGTTAGGGGCCGGACTAATCACCGCATTCGTTAACGAACACATTTTCTTCGAATGCTTAATAATCTGGACCGCAGCAATCCTTATCGAATTGCAACTATGCAAAGTTGATGTCGATGGCACTTTTGTAAACATTTATTGAAAAGCACCAAACTAACCTACAGGGTAAAATGGAAGATATGTAAGTATTTCTATATACACTGCCGCTCATCTGAATAGGTTTGGAGTTTTTGAAACATTAAATGTTGGATTTCTCAATTTGTGATATATGCACACCAAAATGTTTTCAGTCCATTGCGAGATTATATATGTACACTCAACTGGGAGAAAAATCTAACTGTAAATATCAACCTTTATTATCTTGCATTGTTTTTAGCATATTCTTCGGTAGAATCATAGCAATTTTTTGGCTCATCACAATAGGTTCGAAATCAAAACCTTTATTTTTTTCTTAGTGAGCGGTAGTAAAAGCATAATAATTTGTTGAATTATTATTTTTTGAAGTTTGGCATAATTTAATTTAAAAATGGGTCGAGGTAAATCAATGACGGACGAAGAAAAGGGCAAAATTAAAGCCTTTAGTGAATGTGGCCTAAATCATCGGCATATCGCAACACAAATTGGACGAAGCCAAAATGTTGTTAGCAATTATTTACGGAATGCATCAAAATGTGGAGAAAAAATATGAAAGGAGGTACATACAGAGCCACTACGAGTGCTGATAGGAGTGCCATCATCAGATCTGCTTCTAACTCGCATGATTCTGCTTCAAAAATAAAGGAAAAAACTGGTGTACTGGAGTGCTAGTCTGGCTACAGTAAAACGTGTTATTCGCAGTGTCAGTCACTTAAAACGACTAAAACTAATGAAAAAGCCACGCTTAACAGCACACGCAAGGAAGCTCGACTTCACTTTTGTCATCAGCATATGACCTGTAATAAAGAGTGGCAACGTGTAGTCTTTTCTGATGAAAAAAAAATTAATTTAGATGGTCCGGATGGATATAACTACTACTTCCATGATTTGCGAAAGGAAAACCATCATTTGGTTCGTCATCATAGTTGTGAAGGTGATGTGATGGTGTGGGTAGCCATTTCCTATTATGGAACTTGTGAGCTGCAGTTTCTGACATCTAGAATGAATGCGAATAGCTACAAAGTCGTAATTGAGGAGGCTTTTCTGTACTTCTCTAACATTTTTGGACTTATCAGCATGATAATGCTCCCGGCCGTAAATCAGTGGATTAGGAGCCAAAATGTGTCATTATTGGAGTGGCCGCCATATTCTCCAGACCTGAATATTATTGAAAACATGTGGGGAATGCTGTCACGAAAAGTATACGAGTCCGGTAGACAATTTGAGAATACTGAGTGCTTAATACGTGGTATAAAAACAGCTTGGGCTGAAATTTCTCTTCAATATATCCAAAAATTATATGATTCAATTTCAAATCGAATTTATAAAGTAATTTCAAACAAGGGCGCGAGAACCCATTATTAATTAAGTTCCAAATATTCCTAATTACTATGTTTGCAAGTTAAAAAATATGAATACACATTTTATTTTTATGTTTTTAATAATTTTTTGCTCCTGAACCTATTCTGATGACCCCAAAAAATACATCATTTTTCAGCGAGTTACCAAATCTGTTTTTTCGAGTAATCCTAAAATTGAATATAATTTTTTTTCTTTATAAAATGATTCCCAATAGGCTAGTCTATAAACGACATAATTTTAAAAAAAAATTCATTTCACTACTTCTTGAAAAAATATCATTTGAACACAAAACGATTACTGAACCTATTCAGATGAGCGGGAGTGTATTTGTGAAATAAAAATCATTCCATTTATGTTTTCCTGGGACAAAGCAAACAATATTTATACAAAAACTATTTCGAGACAAAACTTTTACAAAATAAATGAAAAGCAAATGAGTACTTGCACAATTCATGGTGGAACACCTCGACCTTACAAAAACAAGCTGAAGAATTGTGCCCAAGCTAGTATAAAGTCTCAAAATTTGTGGCGAGAATTCACAACTAAATTCGTGGGGGCCTCCAATAAAAGAAATATCAGCATGGATAAAGATAATATAAGATATCATTTGGTTAATAAAATAAGAAAAAGGCTTTTAGGTGTATGGTGATCAAAAACACAACACAAGAATAAAAGCATACAACAAAGCTTCAAAAAAGAAAACTGGTGGTGGGCAATACGAAAAATGATGTTGAATTCAACCGATGCACAAATTGTGGAAGCAGACAATTGTATTTTCACTTACATCACACTGACAATGATGAGTGCAAAAATAGAATCCATTTCTAATTTCTAAACTCATTGTTTTTTTTACAATTTATTAAATATTAAAATAATCACCGTCGGTTGTTCAGTTGTATATTTCTATTTTATATTTTTTATTTTCATTGCCTCCATATGTTACGCTGCTTTGTACAAACACGTAGCATGGTATTACAAATAACGATCGAATGTGTTAATCGAAAGTTTTAGTAGTATCAAATTTGGTTAACGTACGAAGTTGCATTCGTCGTCGAAACCGGTGATTTGGTTTCAGTTAACGGTCAATTCTTGTGAAAAATTTCTATTTTTTTTCAAAGTTTAAAAGTTATCGCCTTAACGACGACTTGCTCGCTTAATAACCGAGCACCTAAAACACTTCCAATGATTCATGACTGTTTCTACCCAGTCAGCAATTTTTTTTTAATTTGTTCTTTATCAAGATATTTTTTTAAACTTATTTTCATTTTTCGGATCGGAGTCGAATCCATAATTTGGCACATTTCGAGTCCTTTAACAGAACTCTAAAATGTTGTCTAATTCGATTGTGATGAATATTTATTCGTAATATTAATATTTCTGTTTTTATATTTTTCGAAAAAATAACGAAATGTTAGCCTATTTCGATTCTATGGGCAAAATTAAAACTCCCTATTTAAAATTGGTAGAAAATATTAAAAACTGTAATTATTTACCTTTAAATAGGTAACATTAATTAATTCCAGGGAATCCGGAGCCCGGGAAAATTAGCCGGTGTTACCGCGAAATGCAGTCCTATAAAAACCTGTAGACCTAATGCTTGAAATTGGCTGATGTTTTGAACTCCGTAATATTTTAATAACGGCTGTGTGTACGAAATCAATCGTTGACACGCCCAATTCTAGTACCTTCTGTGCAAATGTACCAATTCGCCCCCTTATAGTATCTATAACATTGCGATCCGATTTTGTCCAATTTGTATTCTATAATAGAAAAAACAAGGAAATTGTAAACACAATGACAAATCCGAACGTCTGATGGTAACACCCAATTTCTGATTTTTGTGTTGAATTTTAATATTTTTTTTTAAATTTTTTCAATAAAACTTGAAAACTTTAAGCGTGTGTACGGAAACATTGGTTGACACGCCCAATTTCCGTGCCCTCTGTGCAAATTTATCATTTGTCTATAATATTGCTCTTGCGATACTGCTGTAAATTAGCAATTGGAAAAACAATTTCAATGAACACGAGTTTTAAATACTTTTTTAACATTTTCCTATTGACGTAGAAACCGTATTTAAGTGATTGAATGAAATACATACAGTCACAGACAAAAAAATAGGGTTACTAATAACACTGTGCGACAGCCACAATCGGTTTGGGATGAAACCACCGGGGAAAGTTATATCGGTCAAAAAAAGGTCATACGTGTCCCAGCGTTTCGTTGGGTCTCATCTAGGAATCGAGATATATCGATTTGAAGTTAGTAAGTATCGTATAGGGGAATTTGTCACGTTTTTGGCTCTTTTGTTTGACATAACTTGAGAACCACTCGTAATCAACAGACATTTTTAAAAATTTTTGGACAAATTTGTTATGCTATTTTGAAAAATTGTGTTGTGGAATTGTTATGAATGGGATGATTCTTTAATAATTGTAATCCTGCAACGTCTTAAATTTTAAAACAATAAAACAACCATAGGTGCGAACAAAAGAAATAGGGTCAACGGCAAATTGCATTAATGTTTAATTGTAATTAACGAGAGTAACTTGAGGCCGCAAAAGGCAATTTTTAATAAGATCCCACTCACAAAGTAGGTATGTAATATCAAAAATATGGGTCGAGCTACACACTGTAGGATAGTAAGTGCTCCATCAATCGAAACTTTAATGATTGAAATCAAACTTTGTATGGTTTGCAAAAAAAAACCTGGAAGATCGTAGAATTTTGAGTGCCATGCAATTACAAAAATAACTTATTTTGAAAGCTTGACAGGGGAAAAAGCTGCTAAAAGGGGCTAACCACATTAAGCTATTGTAAAGTCGCCAGCCTTTTAAGTCTTTTGGAGTGGTTACAGCTGAAGTAGATGGTAAAATTTACTATTCTAACTGGAAGACGCCTATTAGTAGAAAACATTTAATTCGTAAGATTTCCCGAAAAGATCTAGAGGTAAACAAAAACGACAGCGTATTATTTGAAAAAAATATATATAAAAATTTGTAACGCTCCATACTTGGAACAAATTGCAAGACTGAATTGAAATGATGACAAAATGTGGGTTAGACGGGCTAAAAATAAAAAAAAACTTTGATTCGGCTACATAACAAAAACCTATAAGCATGGAAGAAGCAAAATCATGGTATAGGGGTGCTTTTCCAAACATGAGGTATGTTCCATATAATGGATTAAGAAAAATATGGCTACAAATCTATACTACCATATCCTAAGCGAAGTGATGCTGCCCTATACAGAATAGAAAATGCCTTTAAAATAAACATTTTAACAGGACAACGACGCTTAACAAACCTTGTATCTTGTAAAAAAACTTGGTTTCAGGATAACTAAATCCTATAGAATATTTTTAGGGAAAGTGTGAAGGACGAATTGGACCAATCCAATCAAGGAATAAGGACGAACTATAGAGGAAACATTCAATTCGCATTGGATCTCTTAAGACTGCTTTGGTTCGAGCTGTGGCCAATTTTCAAATGGACGAGGTTCGTGCAGCTATTGACGATTGGCCAGTGCGACATTTGGAATAAGTAGATTATTTTTGGATACAATATACATTAATAAATATATTAAAAAATATTTGGTCCAAAAACATTCAGTACTTTTTTATTTTACAGCATAAAACGTGTGTAACAGTATTTATGTCCCTACTAAGTACATTGGAATGTCCACATAGGATTGATTCACAAAGGGATTATAGACTCTGATAAGTGGAGGGATATTTTAACAAATTCAATCCAGATGATCTCGTTATTTTGATTGAATGGTTTCAGGATAACTAAATCCTATAAAATATTTTAAGGGAAATGGTGAAGGATGAATTGGATCAATCCAATCAAGGAAAAAGGACGCACTATAGAGGAAACATTCAATTCGCATGGTATTCTATTCTAAAAATGAATACAATTCTGGACTTGCCAGTATTTGTGGACCTAATGCTAAGAAGATATAAACTGTTTTACAAACTAAAGGTTATACTTTTTAATATTAGCTCTGTTACCAAAGTTTTTTAAATAATTTTTGTTTTTCATCTTGTCTTAAAAAATGACCCTATATTTGCGTCCGTTCGAAATCAGTATCGAAGCTTTTATTGTGTTTTTATTTTCTAAGTGAACTATTTAGAGCTTTTGTTATATAAAAAATATATATGCAATAACAAACATTTGATTGTTAATTTTTTTTTTCGTTTCTCTCAAAATAACTTTAAGTGACCCTATTTTTTTGTCCGTAACTGTATATGGTTTTTTTTATACTTTTTTATTTAGGCCTACAATATTTTCATTGAAAACGTGTTAAATGTCATCTATATGGGAGTTACCAGTCTATCTTTTTGTCTCGAAAATACCGATGACTTCTCGAATAAGAGATTGATGTCTAAGTCGTGTAAAAGCTTCTCTCTAAAATATATTCCAAGAAGGCTTTAAACCCTACTGTTTTAAGGCTGCTTTGAACCAGTCAGTAAGATGAAGGTTTGTAAAAGGATATTGTTAAAGGCGGTCCAACCATAATGTACGATGATAATTGTGAGTTACATCTTATAGTCAAGTTTTTTGCTTAACTTAATTTGACATTTAACACCCTGCAAACCCTCAAGTGTACCATTAATGGTACAACGTACCTTTCTTTCCATCACTGATAATCATATGAATGTTTCTTGACAGTGAGCTTGAGGGGAGTAGGGTATTCGTTGGGGTTTGGGCTATCGTCGGTTGCTTGCCTGCGTGTTCTTTTGCGATAATAATGATGCACCCACACAACATTTGATGGTGTCAATTGCAGTCACAATCATCCGAATCGTCATCATAATTATGATTTTATTTAAATTTTTGATTGCAATTGATATGTGCATGTGTGCACGTACACATATAGTAAGTATCGTTATTGGAGAAGTCGACAATTTTTGCAGAGGTCATCGCAATGTACATTGGAATGTCCACATAGGATTGATTCATAAAGGGATTATAGACTCTGATAAGTGGAGGGTTATTTAAACAAATTCAATCCAGATGATCTCGTTATTTTGATTGAATTATGAAAGGGTGGTTTTTATGCAGCGATAGAACTTACTAAAGGGAACAGAAAGTCGAACTTACTAAAGGGGACAGAAAGTCGAAGCCCCGTAGAGTTAAACAAGGAGTTCTCCAGGGTGGAGTTTTATCCCCGGCTCTGTTTAACCTCTACCTCTCTAAAATTCCTGCACCACTAGACGGCGTTGAAATTGTGTCGTACGCTAACGATTGCACAATTCTGGCGTCAGGACCTAAAGTGGATGACATTTGCGAGAAAATCAACTATTACCTCACTGACTTAGCACGTTTCTTCACTGCGAGGAATATGAAAATATCCGCCTCCAAATCATCAGCCACACTGTTTACTGCTTGGACCGCAGAGGTGCGGTTGTCACTCAATGTGAAAGTCGATGACGTCAACATCCCGACCACCAACTACCCCAAAATCCTTGGGGTCACATTGGACAGCCTTTTTAGATCCTCTGCACATGCTACAGCTATCTGCGATAAACTCAAAAGTAGGAACAAGGTCCTCAAGTCACTTGCCGGCAGTACTTGGGGATCCGACAAAGAAACCTTGTTGACCTCTTACAAAGCGATAGGTCGGTCTGTAGCAAACTACGCAGCACCTGTATGGTCGGCGAACGTGAGTACGACGCAGTGGAAGAAAATTCAGACATGCCAGAATGCCGCCCTTAGAACATCAACAGGGTGTCTTCTTATGTCCTCTGAGGACCATCTACATGAGGAGACGAAGGTCCTTACCGTGCGCAGACACAATTTCCTGTTGTCTAAGCAATACCTGCTAGGGTGTTTTCGCAGCAGTCATCCTAACCACCATCTCTTGAACAGGATGCCTCCACCCAGGCAGATCAGGTACGATCTTCATGATCTAGAGAGAGAGGTCCAGCGGTATAAGAGAGAACCTTTAGATCATCGAAACTATCAGGCAGGTTTGAACAACATTCACGCCGATGATGTCGCAGCAGCAGTATCCAGCTACCGTGTGAATGCAGTGCTAGGGGAACATCCCCCGGAGATTTCACCTGAGGAGAAGGTACTACCCCGGCAGACGCGCGTGGTTCTGGCGCAGCTGAGATCCGGATGGTGCAGCCGCCTCAATTTTTACTGGGCACGAATTGATGCTAACGTTCCGGACATCTGTCCCGCCTGCCATCAGGGACCACATGATGTACTGCACCTCTTCAATTGTCCGGCCAAGCCCACTCAGCTGACCCCCAGGTCTCTGTGGACGCATCCAGTTCAAATGGCGCGTTTCCTTCACCTGGATATCGAAGCAGATCCCCCATAGACGAACAAGACTTCAAAATAAATATATTGTTGTTACAACAACAACAACTAAAGGGTTAGCTGTCATATTTTTGACATATACTCGTATGATCAGTATACTTATCTTATACGCGACTTTCTGTCTTTTTATAGAGGACATTTTATAGCAGAATAAGTTTCCTTCGCCATATTTACGTTTACCTCAATAATAAACAAAAGAGGAATTCAAAATAATTGTAAAAAAAATCGGAGGAAACAGGAACAATTTCTTTAAAAATTACTTAAATTGACGATTTTAATATACGAGGGTTGCTGTTTATATTTCGGGACAATACTAGTGTTCCCAGATGTAAACTGAAACTTTCATTGGAAACTTTTACATTTTTTAGCATAACTTCACTCAGAACGTTTTGTCATTTGAGGACGAATTGTTTTGTTTACAGTGTGTTGAAAAATTCACCTCAGTCAAAAATGGAATTATCCCGTGAACATTTTCGTGCGATGATTTTTTACGATTTTCGTCGTAGGTTATCGAGACAAGAGTGTTTAAATTATCTTGTTTAGACTTTTGGCGATGAAGCACCATCAAAAACCACTGTTAATCGCTGGTACCAAGAGTTCAGTCTCGGACGCCGTTCGCTCCATGATGAATTTCGCGAAGGACGTCCAACTTCGGTCACTTTGCTGCAAGAAACCATCGATACTGTGCGTGAACTGATTAAGCAAGTCCGGCATGTGACATACCGTGAGATTGAGGCATCATTGGGCATTAGTATGACAAGCATCAATAAGATATAGCATGTTCATTTGGACGTGAAAAGAATTTTTTCTCGTTGGATCCCACATAATTTGACGACTGCTCAAAAAAAGGCTCGTATGGATTAATGCAAAGGGATGTTGAAAAAGATAGCTCCAAGGCAGTGTATAACATTGTCACAGGTGACGAATCATGGATCTATGCATATGAACCCGAAACAAAACAGCAATCGACCGTATGGTTCTTTCAAGGCGAGCCAAATCCAACAAAAGTTGTTCGTGAAGGAAGAAGTATGTACATCGAAGCAAATGATTGCGTTTTTTTGGGTATAACCGGCCATGTTGCCACAGTGCCTTTAGTGGAACGTAGGAGTGGTAAAAAACCATCTGTTTGCCAACAGTGTTCGAAGAAATGAGGAAAGATAATAAGGGAAGACGGATCATTTTGCATTACGACAATGCGAGCTCTCACACATCAGCTGAAACGATGAGCTATTTGACCACTCAAGATGTCGAATTGATGGGCCATCCACCCTACAGCCCTGATTTGGCACCCAATGGCTCCTTCTTATTCCCTAGCATCAAGAAAAAAATGCGTGGTTCAAAAATCATGTTTTCAAGGTGTCTCAATCGGTGTGCTTCGAAAATTGGTTAGTGCGCATGAAAAAGTATATCGATCTTAAAGAAGAATATTTTGAAAAATAATAAAACTATTTCCAATGATAAATTATTGGGTTTTACTGTCGGACCCGAAATATAAATAGATAGCAACCCTCGTATGATAACAGCGATTGTCAATTTCGAGAATTTTTTTTTTTGAGAAAATTTTTTTTCGATATTTTTTTTTAATTATTCCTTGATTTGTTCAATTTAATGGCGCGAATTTAACGCAAAGTGAATATCGTGTTGAGGGAATTACAAATTTTGCGTGAAATTATATCCTTTTCCATTGATGCAATATTACTGATTCTACGCCGAAACTTTTCTCTAGAAGGAGATGCATTATCTTTATCGGGGCGGTCAATTAAAGCTTACCGTAACCGAATGCTAAATTTTTGCTTCATGCATGATTGGCCTGTATCGGATATAACCATGTTTTCAAGATCTGACCTCGCTCTATACTGAGGACCATTGAGCTTGAAGATTTCCTTCGTCCGATTGTGTCGTCATGCCATAGTCATTCTTGATGGAATAATTTTGAAATGAGCTCGCTGCAATAATGACACTTTGGCTAGTTGGCTATGCGATAAGAATGCGCCTTGCCCGAGATGCTTTAAATCCGTCCAACGAGGCTCAATTCCTGCATCGGTACAATTAAATCAGTTCTGACGAGAAAATTAACTTTGCATACTTTCTTGTTGTATCCGAAAATTCGATATTTTTTACAGATTTCCCACGTTAGGCAGCCTTGAAATGAGGCACGATGAAATGGCAAACCTTGCTGAATATTTTGACAGCTAAATGGCATTGGTAACTTGGACGGACTCTGAAATATAGCAATTGGATAAACTATCATTAATAGCTGGTTAGCCTGTAAATACATTTTTAGTGTGTATACTGTGTTTTTGCAATTCATTGAACAGGGATTAACCACCTCGAGACCTCTTGCATCTACATTTTAAAAGAATACAAAATTTAAGCAAAATTACAGTGACATTGGGATTTCGGGTCCGTGACGACCTTCATCAGAAAGCTTCGCAGCAATTGCTGCAAAAGGCCGAATAAAGGAACGAAATAAGACAAACGAGCGAAGCAAGTTTTTGCAATTTTTTAAACGACGCCGAATTGATGTGCCTCGATTTTTTTTAAAAACTTTTTTATTGACTAGTGGGTTTAGTATTTTTATAAATTTGTACCTTTTTTGATAATGGGTTACCTGAGTTATAGTCCTGAAGACTAGGTATAACAACATTGGTATGTTACGATAGCAGTAAAGTTGGTCATTTGACATTTGATATGATTTAATCAAAATTGTTTTATAAGTAAGTTTCCATAAAATAAAGTAAAAAATTCTAAAATATATTTAGAATTAATCCCTTAGTGATTGCATATCTTATCTCTGTCCGCTGTAATGAACATTTGAAAACAATTACCTCTATAACTTCAGTGGCGTGTAAACGGCCCATTACGAGGGCGACCGCAAAACTAATTGGCCTGGCACATTTTCTGTTTTACTAGCAACTTTTTTGTTTTGTTTTTTAAAAGCAATATTTTATAAGCCATCTGTCAAAATTTCCGAAATATTTAATGATTATTTTCTTTGTTACAGGTGATTGAAGTAAACAAGTTTTATAATTTTTGAAAAATGGAAAATAAAGAGTTTCGTGCGGTAATTAAACACTTTTATATGAAAGATTATACGCCACAATTAATCAAAGATGAATTGGATTCTGTTCATGGTGATAATGCACCATCATACTCCACCGTGAAATCCTGGGTTCAACAATTTAAAATGGGTCGTTCAAGTACGGAAGATGAACAACGCTCTGGAAGACCGAAAACTGCTACTACTATTGAAAACATTAGAAAAATATTTAATGAAGTGACTAAAGATAGACGAATAAAGCCCAGAGAACTTGCTGATATTGTTAAAATACACGAAAAACAAGTTTGGAGTATTTTACATGATGAACTCCACATGAAAAAGCTATCCGCAAGATGGGTGCCGCGTTTGTTGACTTTGCCCCAAACAATCGTCCGTTGGACCAATTCCGAGGAGCTTTTAGCGATTTATCAGCGTAATCCAATAGAGTTCTTGCGCCGATTCATAACTGTTGATGAAACATGGATCCATCACTACATCCCAGAATGCAAAGAACAGTCAAAACAATGGATAGAAGCTGGTAAAAGTGGTCCCAAGAAGGCGAAAACTGTTAAGTCAGCAGGAAAAGTAATGGCCACAGTATTTTGGGATGCAAGGGGTATAATATTTATTGATTATCTTGAGAAAGGAAAAACTATAAATAGTGAATATTATTGTGCATTATTGGATCGGTTGAGTGAAGAAATCAAGATAAAACAACCGCATTTAGAAAAAAAGTTCTTATTCATCAAGATAATGCTCCTTCACATACTGCATTTAACTCAACAAAAACTAGCCGAATTACTATTTGAAATTGCTCCGCATACACCATATAGTCCAGATTTAGCCCCTTCTGCATATTTCTTGTTTCCAAATTTAAACAAATTTCTCGGTGGCAAAAAAATTTCGTCCAATAGCGAGGTTATTGCTGAAACTGAGGCATATTTTGAAGGTCTTGAAAAATCGTATTTTTCGAATGGAATTAAAAAACTTGAAAAATGTTTGATGAAGTGTATTGAGTTGGAAGCAGATTATGTTGAGAAATAAATAAGAATAATTCCAAAAATAACGGTTCTTTTTATGTTAGGCCAGTTACTTTTGCGGTCGCCCCCGTATGTACTGTCGTTATCTTTAAATTGTTTTATAATCTGCTACGCAGAGAGAAAACATTTAGTTTAAATACAATATTCTTTATATATTTTGTACTTTACGTAACTTTTTTAAAATAGCAAAAATGTATCATGTAATTACTCTTCTATTTTGAAATGAACCAAAACCGCAATTTGTATCCGAAGATGTGGTAAGTCTTGCAGTGCTACAAGGGTTGATATATATTTCTGGCCTAGGCCATCTGACATTTCCATTGGAAATTTTGACATTTTTTTAGCATAAACGTACTCAGAACGTTTAGACGTACGACCATTATTTGTGTTGTTTACAGCGACTTGAAAAAAATCAATTTGGCAAAAAAATGGAATTAACTCGTGAACATTTTCGTGCGATAATTGTTCACAACTTTCGACGTGGCTGATCTCGTGAGTGCATCGATGAACTTAAATCTTTGTATAGCGATGAAGCACCATCCTATAGCACTGTGAAAAACTGGTTTAATGAATTCAATCGCGGCCGACACTCGCTCAAAGGCGAAGGTCGTAAAGGTCGTCCAAAAACGGCCGTTGTGCCAGAGAACATTGATGCCGAGCGTGAACTGATAATGCAAGATCAAGATATGACATACCGTAAGATAGAGGCATTCTTGGGCATTTCTTCCACCAGCATACATTCGATATTGCATGAGCACCTGGCCGTAAAAAAAGGTTTTTTCTCATTGGATCCCGCACAATTTGACATTCGCTCAAAAAAAAAGGCTCGTGCCGATTGGTGCGAAGAAATGCTTCAAAAGACTTTTATAAGATCGTCACAGGTGACGAATCGTGGATCTATGCGTATGAGCTCGAAAAAAAACAGCAATCGACCGTGTGGGCCTTCGAAGACGAGCCCAAGCCAACGAAAGTTGTTCGTGGAAGAAACACTTCACAGCAGATGGTCGATTGTTTCTTCGGCAAAACTGGTCATGTGGCGACTATTCCGCTTGAGCAATGTAGGACGGTCAATCCCGAGTGGTACACCACAATTTGTTTGCCTGAAGACATCGGAGAAATTTGAAAAACGAATCATTGTGCAGCATGACAATGCAAGTTCTCACACATCGACTCAAACCAGCTCCTTTTTGACGGGCCAAAACGTCGAATTGTGGGGTCATCCGCCGTACAGCCCTGACTTGGCACACAATGACTTCTTTTTATTCCCGCACATCAAGAAAAAAAATGCGTGGTCAACGATTTTCGTCGCCAGAAGATGCATGGTTCAAAAACCATGTTTTGTAGGTGTTTTTTAGTCGGAGTGGATAAAGTGCCTCGACAATTGGTTTGAGCGCATGCAAAAGTGTATTAATCATGCTTGAGAATACTTTGAAAAACAATAAAACCATTTTTGATGATAAATATTCGCATTTTCATTAATAGGCCAGAAATATATATAGCAGCCCTCGTATATGAAAAAAAATATTTTTGTTATTTTTTTTTTAATTTTTATAAAGAAAATCTTATTATGATTACCTTGGAAATCGTACGAAGTCTTTAGAAGTGTTGCTGTGAATCAGTGGTACTACCTGTATTTAAAATAGACCAAAGGTTTACAGTCTGCTTGGATTACCCTGGAAATCAGAGGAAGTCTTTAGCAGTGTTGCCGTCTATCACTGATTCCAATTGTACTCAAAATAGACCAAAAGTTTTCTGTCTGGAAATAAAAATCATAAGTAAATTATTGTAGGAAATTATTATATTTTTCAAAGCCAGCGAATACTTGTGGTATGTTTTAATTCTTTTCAAATATTTTTTTTTTAAAATAGACCAAAGGTTTTCGGTCTTCTTCGATTACCTTGGAAATCATAGGAAGTCTTTAGCAGTGTTGCTGGGTATCACTGATTCCAATTGTACTCAAAATAGACCAAAGGTTTTCTGTCTGGAAATAAAAATCTTAAATAAAAATCGTCAATTATTGTAGGGAATTATAATATTTTTCAAACCCAGCGAATACTTGTGGTATGTTTTAATTCTTTTCAATTATTTTTTTTAAAATAGAACAAAGGTTTTCTGTCTGCTTCGATTACCTTGGAAATCATAGGAAGTCTTTAGCAGTGTTGCTGGGTATCACTGATTCCAATTGTACTCAAAATATACCAAAGGTTTTCTGCCTGGAAATAAAATTCTTAAATATGTTGTTCTAATTTGTGATTTTTTTATTGGTATTCTTTCAATTATTTTTTTTAATGGCATGAACAAACTTTAAAATATACACATCCCCCTTATTCATAAAAACTTGCCAAAGATTTAAACATTAATTTGTATATAGAGAAAGTTTGAATTATAAACTTTGCGTAAATTATTATAATTAAAGGGGAAAGCGAACTAAAATTTCATAGAAAATAGAGTAAGTATATGCAACCAATCAATTATCGGGAGGCATTTGGAAAATCATTGAATTTATGCCCCGACAAAAACTAATGGCTACGGAAAATTGTTGTTTAAAAAAATATTTATTCTCAATTTGGAATCAATGGAACAACTTTATAAAATATATGTGTATTTATGTAAATGCGACGACTCTGTGTTATTGCATCCTTTTCATCTAATGGTGTAGTTTGTATAGCAGAGGAGAATATGGACATATGGTCTCCTCCGTGGCTGGTCCTTTGTTTTGCCTCGCTTCTGCTTCTTAGGCTTACAGAGACTTACGAATTGTATTTAGTTTCTTTTAAAGCTTTCTATACTAGGTAATGAGTGGTTTGTTGTTGCTGTTAGTTTAACCTCATGTTTTGTTGAAAAATTTATATTGAAATAAAATAACAATATTTAAAAGGATTCTAGATTTTTTTGTTGTTTTGTTGCTGGTTAACTTGTTAACATGTACTTTTGTTGTTGTTGTTAATGCTATTTAAAAATCTAGGGAACTTTTAGCATTTGGACTGGTGTTACTGCCGCAACTCAGAGTGGGCGATTGTGCTGTTTCCATGGCATTGTTCTCTTCTTGCAGTTCTATGTGAAATAAAGAACACATACAATACATCGATTTTTAAGATGTGATTTTATTTTTAAACTTACCCGGTGGCAAATGTAATATTTCTATGACGAACTTCTTGCGACGCAATTTAAACGCCAAATCGGTGGTTTCCGGCATATAGGCCCTTAGCGTATTGATGGCTGTAATTTTACGTAGTTTGAACAGTCCGTTGTAGTCTTTAAATGCTGCATGGTCAGTGTCTAGCGATTCCAGTGCGATGGCAAAGTCAACCAAGTTATGTATTTTGGAAACCAATGTATTATCCTGTACGAAATTACAAAAATAGTTTATATTTTATTTTTATATTCTTGTGATAATTTGTTGTATCAGTGCTTTCTACTTTTCGAAATATTAAGCCTAAGTCATTGGCAAAATGATAGTTTTTTTAGTCGCGCCACCACAAATCTTGTTAAATAGGGGGTGATCCATCTAGCGATATTTTTTCAGAACAACAAAAAATAATAAAAATTCAAATCAAGTGTGGAATCTTTATTGGTAATTTGAAAGGACATTTATTTTTTGAAAATAGTTTCCTTCAAATGTTAGCCGCAACTGCGCCTCACTTTATATATATATATATATATATATATATATATATATATATATATATATATATATATATATATATATATATATATATATATATATATATATATATATATATATATATATATATATATATATATATATATATACTGTACAGGGTGGAACACGGTAATCTGCTTATTTGGGAATGAAATAAAAAAATTATGAACTTTTAAAAAATTTATTTTATATTTTAATTATATGGAACAGTAAGGGAATTTTAAATTACATGGTTTTAAATAGTATATCTGGAAAATGTCGACCTTCGATAACCACACACGTTTTCTGAAGTTTTCATGAACTCTAACAAGCATGTCGACTGGTATTCTGCCAATTCCAGCCTCAATATTGGTAATTAGGCCTTCCAAGGTGTTGGGACGGTTGATATACATCTTCGACTTCAGGTAAACCCAAAGGAAAAAATCGCATGTGGCTAAGTCTGGTGAGCGTGCTGGCCAGAGTTCACATCAGGATAAGCTTTCCAGGAAACTCTCGCTGTGTGTGCAATGGCACCATTCTGTTGGAACCATGTATCCTCTAAATGCATTGCCTCAAGAGCCGGCTGAAAAAATCCAGGAAACGCCAAGAGCGAGTGATTGCTTCCAAGCAGAGCGTTTCGGAGATTGCAGTACTGCTGCTCTAACTCTCTCGATGTTTTGTGGTGGTGTTGTAATCCTTCTCTCAGGTCCCCTTCGTACACATGACACACTCCCTGCTGTTCTCAATGAAGTTACCCAATTTACAATTGATTGCCGTCCAGGAACACGTCCGCTTGGGGAACAACGAATCGTAAACGAAAAGCACGCTGCACTGCAATCATCGAGTGCGCATTTGAAATATACGCTTCAACACAAAATGACCTCTCCTCACGTGTCCCATGCGTGATGGCAACTGAAAGGCAGACGAATGCTAATCTGCCGTCAGCCACTATAAGCCACGCACTTTCCACTCTCTTCGACCAACAGCGCCGCCATAGCCTGTAGTGCAAAAAGGCAAATTACCGTGCTCCACTCTGTACGAGGGTTGCTATATATATTTCTGGCCTAGACAACACTAAGTGTTGCCTGGCGCCATCTGACATTATCATTGGAAAGTTTGACATTTTTAGCACAAACGTACTCAGAACGTTTTGACGTACGACCATCATTTGTGTTGCTTACAGTGACTTGAAAAAATCTATTTGGCAAAAAAATGGAATTAACTCATGATCATTTTCGTGCGATCATTTTTCAAAACTTTCGGAGTGGATTAGCACAAGAGTGCATCGATGAACTTAAATCGTGGCCGACACTAGGTCAAAGACGAAGGTCGTCCAAAAACGGCCGTTGTGCCAGATAACATTGATGCCGCGCGTGAACTGATAATGTTAGAACGTCATGTGACATACCGTGAGATAAAGGCATCCTTGGGCATTTCTTCCACCAGCATACATTCGATATGGCATGAACACATGGCCTTAAAAAAACGTTTATTCTCGTTGGATACCGCACAATTTGACAATTGCTCAAAAAAAGCCTCGTGTCGTTTGGTGCAAAGAAATTTTTAAAAAATACGATCGCGGTGCTTTTAAGATCGTCACAGGTGACGAATCATGGATCTATGCGTATGAGCCCGAAACAAAACAGCAATCGACCGTGTGGGCCTTCAAAGACGAGCCAAATCCAACGAAAGTTCTTCGTGGAAGAAACACTTCTGTTTCTGCGGCAAAACTGGCCAGATGGCGACTGTTTAGCTTGAGCAACGTAGGACGGTCAATTATGAGTGGTGCACCACAATTTGTTTGCCTGAAGTCTTCGGAGAAATTCGAAAACGAACAAGAGAAGACGAATCATTGTGCACCATGACAATACGAGCTCTCACACATCGGCTCAAACCAGCGCTTTTTTGACCGTCCAAAACGTCGAATTGATGGGTCACCCACCGTACAGACCTGACTTGGCACCCGATGACTTCTTTTTAATCCCGCACATCAAGACAAAAAAATTCGTGGTCAACGTTTTTCAACGCCCGAAGCAGCTGTTGAACCGTTCAAAAGCCATGTTTTGGTGTCATGTGTCTCAATCGGAGTGGAAAAAGTGCTTCGACAATTGGTTTGAGCGCATGCAAAATTGTATAAATCATGCTGGAGAATACTTTGAAAAACAATAAAATCATTTTTGATGATAAATATTCGCATTTTCATTATTAGGCCAGAAATATATATAGCAGCCTTCGTAACATTATATATTAATGATCGCTTTGACCACGAATGGATTTAATGTGTGGCTTCTTCTGCAGGTTATTCAAAATTATGTCCAGTTTTACCGGAATTACAAAAACAATCACTTATATTTGTAACGCACCGTATGCAAAATCTGAACATGCTTGCATATAATTTGTGACTTTTACATAGGCTGCACCTCAAACCGGAAGGGTATTTTGTATGAGCCGATAAGGACCAATTTTCCTGGGGTTTTTTATGGGTCGCTCTTCTGTACGTATCCTATCAACAGATTCATACAGGAGAAAAATTAAGGATATAGACCGAAGTATTAAAAACAAAAACATTTTAGAATTGTTTAAAACTGAAAATATATATCCCTAAGGGACTCCACTTTTGAACGACAAAGCTCCACTACTACACCTTTTAAAAGCGCAAAACCTGGAGCCATCATTCAGATTGGTTTCATTTCTAACTGCTTCTGTGAATCTTATTAAGCCCAAGCAGCAATACGAGTACTTCGGCCAAGGACTGTCACCCAAGAAAAAGAAGAAATCAAACAACAGTCAGTGGTGCCAGAAGTGAGGATTTTTCGTGAAAGTTAAGCCAAATGACGATTTATGGTTCAATCCCTTTTATATAGGGTGTCCAACAAACATTTTAAATTTGTATCGGCTGTTTAAGAAAAACGTTTTTTTTCAATTTCTGGTTTTATAGGAAAGGTTGAATTTTAGTATTTAGTGTAATAATGGCACACCATTGGATGCGTTTTCCCTTCGCCCAATGGGTTGCAGATTGTTTGGCAGGATATGAAGTTTTCGTGGTTTCATATGAAGCTCATTTTTGTCTCGGTGGCTATTGTAATAAGCAACTTTGCCGCCTATGGTGTTCAGAGAACCAACACGAGACTATTGAGAAGCCAATGCATGATGAATTTCGAGCTGGCGGCATTATTAGGCAATTTTTCTTGGAAAATTAGCAAAAAGACGCAGTTACCCTCCCAACGAATTTCCAAAAAATTAAGAGAATGACATGGACGACATTTGGTTGCGACAAGACCAAGTGACACTTGTCACACAGCCAACGTACCATCGATATTTTACGCACCGTTTTTGAAAATCAAATCGATCAGACGAAATTGTGATGTCAATTGTCCGCCTCGGAGCTGTGATTTGAGCCCTTTGGATTATTTTCTGTGGTGAGCCATTAAGCATAAATGTTACGCAAAACATCCAGACAATTGAAGCGCTGAAATATGAAATCAAAGTTGCCATTGAAGAGATTCGGCCCGAAACAATTGCGAATGTACTGAAAAATTGGGTTGTTCGGATGAGGTACTGCCGATTCAGTTGTGGTCTTCATATGAATGATATTGTGTTCCATTATTAAATGACAAAGTTCAAACTTTTCAATTAAACCAGAAATTTGATAAACATTATTAGCACTTTTTTTAAAGCCCATTTAATTTAAAATTTACCCCCATATATGGCTGCAGGTGTTCATCAACAAATGCACAAGGAATCCTTTCGTCCCGAGTTCTACAAAAATGTGGTACCGGGTGCACATAGAGGATAACAACTTTATGATTGCATTATTGTTAAGGCTCTTGAACAGCATTTCTTAAAATCTCTTATTTGTTATACTTATTTTTTCTATTTTTTTTTGTTTTCCCTATCCTCTTCTTTTTTGTAATCAACCCCTCCCCTTCACCACTAATTTTAGGCTAGTTATAAGTATACTTTTAAGCTAATTACTAGGATATTTCACTCCTAAGACCGCTTTAGCCTCGGGAACACACGCTCATCAGATCTACATACAATTTAAAAATATTTCTATACACAAAAAAGACTTGGTGCCGTTAGCTGTACGTTATTGGTAATTTAGACAATACATTATAGTCATAATTAATTACTTGTTCATAGATCTAGTATACTTAGTAGGGACATAAATACTGTTACACACGTTTTATGCTGTAAAATAAAAAAAGTACTGAATGTTTTTGGACCAAATATTTTTTAATATATTTATTGATGTATATTGTATCCAAAAAGAATCTACTTATTCGAAATGTCCGCCTTTTGCCTTTACATACGCCTTAAGTCGCACTGGCCCATCGTCAATAGTTGCACGAACCTCGTCCATTGGAAAATTGGCCACAGCTCGAACCAAAGCAGTCTTAAGAGATCCAATGTTGGGGTATCTTTTGTGACAAACCTTGGCCTCTAAAACCGTCTACAGTTTGTAATCCAATGGGTTCAAATCTGGACTGCCCGAGGGCCATTCTTTAGAGGAAATAACCGCTGGCAAATGCATTCGAAGCCAGGTCTGGAACGTTTTAGCCTTAAGGGCCGGCGCAGAATCATGCTGGCAAGTCCATGGCTGGTTTTGGAACAGGGAATTGTTAAGGGGCTTCACTACAGCTTCCAAAGCGGTTTCTTGGCAAACTTTGGGCGATGTTTTGACTCCTAGTTCACAGAGATGCAGGTCAGTGACGCCATCGTAAGAGACACCCTACCAAACCATGACTGAAGCGGGGTGATGACCCTTTTCCACCCTTGGGATCAGTTCAGATGCTTCCTTAGATGACCGCGCATACACTCTATCATTTTGATTGTTAAATTTTTCCTGAACGGTAAAGATTTTTCATCGGTGAACCACATTTTTCTATGCAAGTTATCTGCGTGCTTCGCCAAAAGACGTTTGCATTTTCAATCCTATTTTTTTAAGCTGCCGTCAGTTAATGTCCGGTACGTCGTTTGAAAGCCCCGAGTTCCAAGTCTTTTTTAAAGATTCGACTCATGGACTTTTGCGTGATATTCATCTCACGGGCCATGATATTCTGATTTCGGAGAGGATCTCTGTGAATTCTTGATTTAACGGCTTTGATGACATGCGGTGTTCGAACAGAGCGTTGGCGGCCCGACCGGTGGCGGTCTTTGACATCTCCAGTCTCCTCAAACAGTTTTATGCATCGGTAGACTAACATAATGACCATAATGACCGGAGCGTTTTTAAAATATCCTTTTTTTTTCATTTCACATTTAAAAAACTATATTACAGCGATACGGTTCTCATTATCTGACCACTTCATGATGAAAGTTGAAAATCCATATGACATTAACGGGGTATGTTCAGTTCTACTATTGAAATTGGTGTGTTCCATGTTGTAACAGTGTTTATGACCCTACTAGGTATATGGTTGCGGAACATGGAAGGTAACCAAATTGTTAGCAGCAAAACTGCAGGTGTTCATCAACAAATGCACAAGGAAAATAAATAGAATATTCTGGCCCAAAGGCACCTTCAACAATGATCTGCTATTAACACTAATCTCGCAAGAATTTTGACGAAGAAAGTGGACTTGGATCGGTCACGTCCTCCGCAAAAACATCGGCTACTTTGCAAAGACCAGCCAGCAGATCAGAAAATACCCAACATTGATGCAGAGGTCTATCCTTTTCTTAAAAACGGCAATTGGCACAGGACAGAGCAAGCTGGAGAGTCTTATAACTAGAAAGAAATTGTTAAATGTGATATTGTTTTAAATTATGAATTACTATTTGCGCATTACTAGAAGCTCCATCTCTGGAGCAGCACGCAATAATGTGCAACTAAACACGAAAAAAATAATTAAGAAAAAAACAACTTAATGTCTAATAATAAGATCATTTACATTGGCAAATAGAGTAATTTTTTTTCACGTAAACCCGAATGTTGGATAGCTCACTCTGGCATTTACCCCTTGGAGCGCTCAGCACTTGAAAGGGAAACCTAACCGGGGCATAAGATATAATTCCTACGCTGCGGATAGGTCAATGAGCCCAGCATTAGAAAATTCTTCTACTTGTGTGTTAGTTAAATGGCCTAGTGTTAGTTTAAATCAAATATAGAATTGTCTTACACATAATACGACTTACATATTTAGCCACCAAATGCATTGGCATCGTTATGAAGCACACCGAAGCGGACGAACGCACCGTAGCACGCAGAATGGTCAAAAATTTCAACAAATCCTCTCCGTAGTGATCACCATACCACATGGGCGACCCCAGAGACGTTATGCAGACGCGGATCAAACTCTTCTTAGTGGGAAAGTCGTCCGAATCGCCAGCGCTCAACAACTTTTGAATCTCTTTGAGCAAAAGAAAGTATTTGGTAGTTTCAATGGGTTCTGTCGTTGCCGGTGGCTTACAGATCGGAGGCGGTGGTGTGGGCAAAGACGACGACGTCTCCGTGGAGCCTGTGGCATTTTTATCATCGACTACGGCAGTGGCGGGTGGTGTTGGATTAAGGGCATTGGAAGAATTATTGGCATTTTCCAGCTCCATGTCCTTGCTGGAGTCCATGACGCAGGTGGCATCGCTGTCATTGTCATAATGATTGGCCACGTCTTGCTCGTCATCATCGTCGTCGTCCTCATTTACGACAATATCATTATCCAAATAGGCGTTCGGCCAAGTCACCGTATCGGCGAAGTTCACTCGTCCAGAATCCATTCTTTTCATTAGATTAAAATGATGGCCAATCTTTTTGTTGCCCTTTTCCGAGTTGACCATCGGCAGGTCATTGTAGCGCCAAGCTATGCGTAGTCCCTTCTCTGGATTCTCTTCCATCTCGTATTTTGTGACAATCTCCTCCTTTACGACTTCGTCTTGATCCAAAGGCGAGGGCAAATTCTCTAAGATCTTCTCGGGACTGTCATCTAAACTGCCCAGGAAGACGGGTTGACGCGACACAATGCCCTCGGCTATGAAGTATTTGGCCAAGACTCTTGCGTAGGTACCGTGTGTATCTTCTTCAATCAGACATATTGAACCAATTGGCAAGCCACCACCTGTATGCAACACGCGAGCGGGGGAAGAGAAATCGAGGTAGACAAATGAATATTGAATATGCAAATTTATAGTAGTTTTTGTTGCGTTTCTTGATGGCTGACACACTTTATCTTTTGTTCTTTTTTAGCTGGCGCTGTTGCCCTGCGACTTTATCATTGCAATGCAGCCACGTTCACTTACCCAATACAACATCCATCGACGGATTGCCACTCGATGTTATGACTTGGCCCGTATGTGGACTGGTGATTGTAAATGGAATTTGTATTTGAACATTTCGTTTGCGAAAACTGGACATTTCACCCGTTTGTAATTGTGGCTGCTTGCGGATGTAGATGCCTTAAGAAAACGATTGCAAAAAAATTACGCCAAAAAATAACTTAAAAAAATATTCGCGTAATCGCGTAAATTATAATTCCGAATATTATCTAGTGACTGATAAATCGATTTCGACTCTAGTTCACAATCGATGTTGTTTAAAAATTGATAGCTGATGTGCTACGTTAATCGAAATCCAATAAGATAGCAAAGACCAAAGACGAAAAATTGTAGTTGAGGGGCGATATGCTTCTTCTTCGAGAATATTAAGTGTGCGAATTTAGTGTTTTCTGTGTCTTTTGTGTTTCAAGTTTAAACATCTAGTGATTCTTGTGATTATGTTTAAATGAAAGTGGATAAATAAACCAAGGAATTGTGCGTTACACAGTGCAATTTTCTACATATTGCCCATCTTGTACATTTTATTGTCTTCGTTAGGAAGGACGAAATGCCTCTTCTTGTTTAAAGCAGAGTGATATGCCGACTCTGCTACAAGTCATGCAAGCATTTTTTTACATTTTTGCAATTTTTAAGGCGTTTACACTACATAAATTTTCATAATTCGCTCTCTCATTCGTAAATCAACCCCCAATTACATTGCGAATTAGGTAATTTACCATACAAATTCTGAAATCGAATTACGTTGTTTGTTGGTAATTCATTTTGAATTACCTTCTGAATTGTGTGGAAATCACTGCCTTCTCTAATTCTTATTGGAAAATATCGAAGCTACTGTCAAAATAAAAATGCTGCTCTGCTCCCATTTACTCTCTCTTTTTCTATTCACCTTATTGCAAAAAACCCAAACACAAATACTGTTACAACATTGAACACACCCATTTCAATAGTAGAACTGAACATACCCCGTTAATGTCATAAGGCATTAGTCTGTAACGGGATTTTAAAATTGTTTCAACTTTCATCATTTAGTGGTCAGATAATTATCTGACCACTAATGAGAACCGTATCGCTGTAATAGCGTGAAATGAAAAAAGCGATATTTTCAAAACGCTCCGGCCACTAGGGATTAGCCGCATGTTCGTCTACCGATGCATAAAACTGTTTGAGGAGACTGGAGATGTAAAAGACCGCCACCGGGGCCGCCCACGCCCTGTTCGAACACCTCATGTCATCAAAGCCGTTAAATCAAGAATTCA